>MU696314.1:172930-208286 GCA_026770625.1 Nicotiana glauca | reverse complement strand
GGAACGATACTTTACTTACTACTATATTACTTGTCGATCGCGTACACTTGCGTGAGTGTTTTGGTCGCAACAGGGCTCGGGTGAGACTCCACATAGCTTTGAAGTGATTTGCTAAGAAATGGGATTGCTGGTACTGGTATGGCCGCATTTGCGGTATTTTGGTTGCAAATGCAACCATCACATCTGGGAGAGGGAGCTCACATTTGCGAGCTTGGACTACTGTGGGAAATGTTTGCATTTACGAACTAAGGGCCGCTTTTGTGAGGCTGTCACCATCCCATTTGCAAAGAATCTAGTCGCAAATGCGACCTGGGCAGGGATGACTTGGCTTCGCATCTACGATGCATTTGTGTCGCATTTGCAAGCCGGATGTCGCAAATGCGACATCTGCAACTGAAACCCAGGGGTTTTTATCCAGAGACTTAGCCCATTTCCCTCATTTCCCACTTGGTCTTAGGCGATTTATGAGAGCATTTGAGAGGGAGTTCCATCATCATCAAAAAGGTAAGTGATTTCTTCCGGTTATGATTAAATGCAAGTGTTATATATGGATTTAAACATGTAAAAATTGTGGAAATTTAGGGATTTGAAGAAAATATAGAAATTGAGATTTTTGGATCTTGACCACGATTTTGGGCATGGAATTGAGAATGAATTATATATTTAAGTTTGTGAGGTCACGGGTAAACTTTATCTTCAAAAAATTTCGGAATCCGGGCACGTGGGTCTGAGGAAAATTTTGTCAACTTTTCGATCGGGGTTAGGGATTGTTATAAATTGGATTATAATGATTAATTGAACATTAATGGGTTTACATAATTATTTGCTAGTTTTGGAGCATCTTTGCATTGATTTGAGTCTTCGGAACGGTGTGAAATGCCGGTTATGTAACTTCGAAGCGAGGTGAGTCTCCTTTCTAACCTTGTAAGAGGGAATTATCCCCATAGGTAAATTAATTTGTTATGTGCTTCAATTTTTGGGGTCTACTTACGCACGAGGTGATGAGAGCCCGTGCGTAGATACTATTATACCTATGTCCGGGTAGTTTTAGGCTTACATCATGCCTTGATTGAAATTATTGTTGATTTATATTTATTGTTTGCCTTGAGAAGTAGCGAGATTGAGTTTGCTTAATAAATCCCTTGAAAGGAGTTGAAATTGATGAATTTGAGATCTAAAAGTTTTTATTTTAACTTCGTATTTTTTTGAAAAGAATTGAAGAAATATTATAATGACTTAAGAAATCTATGTGTAATCGGTCGCGTGTGCATTTCGCGAGCGGGGAAAATCTCTTTATAAACTTCACGTTGAATTGTCCTTATTTTGAAAGGACATCAAGAAAAGAATTTTGATTTATTAATAAATTATACTGAAGCGTCGTATGTATGATTCGCGAGCGAGGTATTTTCTTCTACTACTCTTATGTGATCGGGTCGTTCGGCTCCGCAAGATTTATATACCACACTCTCATGGGAGCATGCCTTTCGCCTGGGCAGGTTAATAGATGCATCTACGATTCGCGTCGTTCGACCATCGGCAGTGCACAATTTACTTTTATGTTGGATCGGGCCGTACGCCTCGGCATTTCCTATATATGTACACCATTCTTATGGAATTCGTGCGTAATATTTGGCTAGAAGCCGGTGTATCTTAGAGTTTTTCCCTGATATGATTTATGACAACCTCTTGATGATATCCACCATATCTATGCATGTGCTCCAATTACGGAGGGAACTTGCTAGCTTAAAACTGAAGTAAAATAAAGAAGAAGGATGATGTTACTATGTGTTTTATACAAGCTTATTTCGTATAATTGCCCTGTTTCATAATTATTCATTTCTTTATTGCAATGTTATTATTGGACCGTTAGTAAGTGTCGAAGTCGACCTCTCGTCACTACTTCTTCGAGGTTAGGCAGGATACTTACAGAGTACGCGTTATTTTTTGTACTCATGTTACACTTGCTGTGCATTTTTGTTGCACAGACACATGTACCTCTAGTGGCCTGATGGACGTAGCAGCATGGATGATACAGAGACTTAGGTGAGCTGCATCTCTCGAGACAACCCGCAGCCAAAAGAGTCTCTTTCAGCGTATTATATTTACTTTTTGTCCAAGTTTGTATTCCGCACAACTATTATACTTTATTAGATTTCCTAGCAATTGCTCATGCACTTGTGACACCGGGTTCTAGGATGAGTTCGGGATTATTCGATAAATAAATCTTGTAAAGACATCATTATTCATTTAGTGAAATATATTATTCATTGTTTCATGTTTAGCAGAAATGATTTTTGAAAATATTAAAACGAGAATTTTCTAGTTAAATGGTATTGGCTTGCAGCAGTGGTGTCCAGCGCCTTCATGACCCTTAGTGGATTTTGGCTAGTGACATAAATGACCATTTATCAAAATAACATATAAAGTCCTCAAATATTACATATTAATCTCAACAAGTGAGGGACTAACATGTATTATAAATCCTCAAGCCAAGATAGACATATCAAGTGAAATCGGGCTCCTGGTGACAACACGCATCAATTATGCCGAGGTCTTACGGCCCGGTCCATAATATTTGTGTACATACATTATCGAGGTTGTATGGTCCAATCTATGGATGCATCCCATAATATATATGTAAATATTTCCGAGACCTTCGACCCGATCCACGAGAATAGGGAAACTTTTCTTATTTCGAATTTTGTATTTACAACTCCGAGGTAAGCCCATGAAATGATATAATTTTCATCAATAATTAAACATTTTCGCCAACTTTTTAAGTAATGAAGCTTGATTTAACATTATCTTTAACCAAGGTTTACTTACTAATTGTCACGACCCGAAATTCCCATCCTCGGGACCGTGATAACGCCTAACATTTCACTTGCGAGGCAAGCCAATATTAGAGGATTCTTAAGTCAACTTCAATCAATTTTAACAACATAAACAATTAAAATAAACAGAAGCTAAAACTGAGTTTGCGGAATAACATACTGGTATAATTCGGATCTAGTGTCACGATTCACGAGCTTTTAAGAGTTACTACAAACAATGTCTAGAAGAAAATACAACAGTTCGAAAAGAAAGGAAACATTATAATAAAGAAAGTAGTAAGGGGCTCCAGGGTCTACGGACACCAGTAGATCTACCTTGGGTCTCTAACAATCAAGTCCAGCTGCTAACCTCACGATCAGCTAGGGCCGATACCAAAATCTGCACAAGAAGCGCAGTGTAGTATGAGTACAACCGATCCCGTGTACTCGTTAGTGTAGATCCTAACCTCAGCGAAGTAGTGACGAGGCTATGACAAGCCACCTACATAATAAACTTGTGCAATTAATAGTATATGCGCAAAATAATAATAAGAGCTCGACAGTAATATCAGGAGGGGGACATACTAAAAGGGGATACAAGATATGAGAATTTCAGCAGAAATGATAACCAGGACAATCAATATGCCTTTGACCAGTGAAAATAATTAATCACAGTAAGGAAAAGTGCATGACATCACCCTTCATGCTCTTACTCTCAACCTCATAATATAAATCGATAGATATGGCACGACATCATCCTTCGTGCATTAACTCTCATAATATGGCATGACATCACCCTTTGTGTATTAAAACTCAAAATATTGCACGAAATCACCCTTCGTGCATTAACACTCACAATGACACGGCATCACCCTTCATGCATTAACACTCTCCCTTACCATAAAGCAATGAACAAATAACAACAGGGAGATACAATAACAAGAACAAGTCTTACTTCAACATTTGGTTCCACAATACCAAACTCAACTTTAAAATCATTACTCAATTATCACCAAAAATATATAAACATGTAAGAACAATCAATTTAACAATAACTAGTCTAAACATGGATAACATGATCAAAGAAAGCAATAATTACAAGAAATCAAGTCCCACATGCATGCTTAAACCCGACAACAACGCAGAAGTATTAGTCACCTTACATATACATTGTACACAACATCTAAACATGTAACAAATACACAAATAAGTAATAATCCCTCAATTCAAAGTTAACCACGACACTTACCTCGCTCCAAAGACCAAACTCAAAGCTCAACCACAACTTTTCCTTTCAAAAAAACCTCTGAACCAATAGAATCTAGAAAATTACCAACAAAATGATTCAAATTAAGCCTTACGAACTACCCACGATTGCAAAGATTTCAATCTAGGTATATATTGAAAAAGTTAACAAAAGTTAACTCCCGATCCCACTTGGTCCAAACCTAAAATTTGGACAAAACCTCGATTACCCATTGACCCTCGAACCCGGTTATGTATTTTGTTTTGCAATCCGACCTCAATTTGAGGTCTAAATCCCCATTTTACAAAAATCCCTAATTTTAGCCAAACCCCAATTCCCACCATGAAAACACAAGATTTTAGGTTGAAATCTTACGAAAAGTAATGAAAGATTGAAACAAGATTTTAGGTTGAAATCTTAGCAAAAGTAATGAAAGATTGAAAGAAACTAATTTAGGATCACTTGCCAATGATTTGGGAAAGAACAGTTCTTTGAAAAATGGCCTCTAGGGTTCTTAAGTTTGAAAATTTGAGGAATGAAACAAAAATGCTACCTAAGTCCCATTTTGAACAGTTGCAGATGTCACATTTGCGACCTGGGTTTCGCAAATATTAAGGTTTCACATTTCTGTTTTCATTGCATTTGCGATGAATTGTTTTCAAATGCAAACACTGAACCTTCAGCAAATACGACCACTTGATCGCATTTGCGACCACTGCCCATCTTGACTCACTTCGCAAATGCGAAGTATGTTTCGCAAATGTGAACTCAATGTAGCCCAGCTACACTTTGCAAATATGGTGATTATCTCGAAAATGCGAAGCCCTCAGAGGTCGCAAATGCGATGCCTAATCTCGCAAATGCGAGATCAGAGGCCTGCACCATAATTGAAACACCATCAACATTTCTAAGTTCAATTTTCACTCCGTAGCCTTTCCGAAACTCATCTGAGCCCTCGGGGCTCTAAAATAAATATGCACACAAGTCTAAAAACATCATTCCTAACTTGCTCGCACAATCAAATCGCCAAAATTACAACTAGAACTACGAATTGAACACCAAATCAAATGAAATTTTCATGAAAACATTGAAACTTCTATTTTTACAACCTGAGTCCGAATCATGTCAAACCAACTCTGTTTCTCACCAAATTTGATAGGCAAATCATAAATATGGTATTGGACCTATATTGGGTTTTGGAACCAAAATAAGGACCTGATATGCAAAAGTCAACCATTGGTCAAACATTTCAAATTCATTAAGGCTTTAAGTTTCAAATTTCAACAAAGTCTAATAACTCGGACTAGGGACTTCCAAATTTGGTTTTGGGCATATTCCCAAGTCCCAAATCATGATACGGACCCACCGTGACTATCAAAACACAAATCCGGGTCTGTTTGCTCAAAATATTGACCAAAGTCAACTCAAATGGATTTCAAAGCAAAATTTTGTTTTATTCACAGTTCTTAACATAAAAGCTTTTCAGAAATACGTCCGAACTGTGCCTGCAAATCGATAAGGGTTAAAATGAGGTTTGTAAAGCTTCAAAGCAAGGTATTAGGTTTTAAAACATAAGATGACCTATCAAGTCATCGCATTCTCCACCTCTAAAACAACCGTTCGTCCTCGAATTGGACATAGAAAAGTACCTGGATTGGTGAAAATGTGGGGATATCTACTACGCATGTCCGACTCGGACTCCCAAGTAGATGCCTCAGCGGGCTGACCTCTCCACTGCACTCGAACTGAAGGATAACTCTTCGATCTAAACTGATGAATCTGCCGGCCTATAATAGACACCAACTCCTCCTCATAAGTCAAATCCTTGTCCAACTGGATAGAGCTAAAATCTAACACGTGGGACAGACGATTGTGATACTTTCAAAGCATGGACACATGGAATACCGGATGAACTGCTGATAAACTGGATGGCAATGCGAGCTTGTAAGCCACCTCACCCACTCTCTGAAGAATCTTAAATGGTTTGATATAACTAGGGCTTAAGTTGCCCTTCTTTCCGAACCTCATTACACCCTTCATGGGTGAAACCTAGAGCAACACCCGCTCTCTGACGATCAATGCAACATCATGAACTCTACGGTCGGTATTGATACCCAATTTTTATTTCATATATATTTAAATATGCATACATACTTTCAAACTATTGTATACGCATTTACAAACATCCACAAGTGTTTTTATAATTTTTCTATAATTTTAAATGCCTTCAAAAATTTATTTATGTATATTTATTTATACAAATATTCAATAATTATTCCTCATATTATTTTTTATGAAGATTTCATCTTTAAATTTATCATTTATGCCCTTGTAATGCTTAAATATTTTAATTGCATTTTTACAATTACATTTGCATTTTTAGGCTAGAATTGCATATTTTTTGCAATAATAGCCTATATATATGCACAATTATATTATCCATACAGAAAATGACTTTTCATATTTTTATAATATTAAGTAAGTATTTTAAATAATTTTCGTGCACAAATCATATTTTTATCATTTATAAACTTATTTTACTAAATTAATTGGGTATTTAAAATCTGGCCCCTAGAAAATACACAATTTCAAACCTAGCCTAGTCCAATTACACCATACTCCAACCCAACCCCAAACCCAAATACCCGTTTAATTAAACCCGCCCGACCTAATCATCTCATCCTGACCGTTGATCTTAGAAGATCAACGGCCCTAAATCAACCGACCCCTTTTAATATATCAAACACGCCTAACCCTACCCATTTCTGCCGAGCCCGCCGCTCTCATATGCTCTCGTCTCTTACCCCTCTCTAACCCTAGTGTCGTCACCTGTTATCTCCTTTGATTTCGACCCAAAAATGGAATCATCCGTAGATTTCCATACATTATTTGTCGCCTTTCACCGCTGGTTACTCGTCTACAAGCCTATTTAGTTGCTTCTTAACATTGCAAAGAAAATCTGGCCAAGCTAGAGCCAGATCTGGTTCAAAATCTTTGATGTCTTGACTATTTTTGTCTATGTTCATTCCAATACCTGTGAGTACAAATATATTCGTATTTTAGGATTTCAAAATCTCCGGTTTAAACTAGATTTGGTTCAACCTCTGTTTATTTTATGAATCTGGCTAATTTTGGCTGAATTTGTTTAAATCTTCTTAGATCTGAAATGATTTCAGGTTTATTTTGGTATTTCTTCTTTAAATTTTTCAGTACTTCCACCTCGATATTTCTGATCTTTACCTATTATTATTCCTAAGTGATTTTGGTTTACCCTAGAATTAGGGTCTTGATTTTGACGGATTTTTCTACAAAATATTTAACTTCTAAACGTTTTCATCTCTGATTATCTATTAGGGTGTCCTTATTTATTTTGCTTACTATATGTTTCTGTACTTCTGCCTAATCTCTTATAGTTCTAATTATTTAATCGATTATTTTACTACTTCTGCACGTTTGCCTTAAACTCTATAGACTAATTGTTAATTAATCTCACTTACAAAAATTAGGGCTTGAAATTGGGCTTTCCTTAAAACCGGTGTTTCCTTATTAGATTTTACCTTTGTTACCTTTGTGTGATAAATAACTGGTGCTACTGGCCTGATTTTATGCTTTAATTTTTAGAACCAACTTCTAATTGATTTTAGAGTTAGTTCTTGCCTCATTTAACCTAACCCTTAATTAGTGATTGACTCCATATACAGTTTTCCTTAATCAAGCAGTACTACCCTGATTTTACTGCTAATTTATTCATGACTGACTTTATTTGATTGATTGTATGATTATTTCTTGCTTTATTAACCTTGCTCTGATTTACTGATGGATTCCGTGTGAGATTTCCTTAAACTAAGTATCACTTATGTGATTCTGTCCCCTTAACTGATTGCTAATTGATTTCCCATACCTTATGTGCATGTGATTGGATCATTACCTTATGTGTCCTACTATATTGCATACTATAAAACCCCCCAATGTTCTAGTTCTGAAGGAGACATTATCTCACAATACACACACACTCAAACTATTCTCCTTCTTTGCTACCTGTGCTATTGTGGGTCTAGCCGGCTGAAAGCCAAGGCTAGATAGTGAGATTATACTTGCTCTATATTCTACACTCTTTTTCCTCAACTGGTATGTCTCTAGTTATAATTGAAATCCAAACTCTATGTGTTTCATTCGTGCATTAGTTCATTATGAATCTGACTTCTTTGTTCAAACATGCCTAAATTCTGCCCTATCCCATGTACAACTAGTATGTCTACACTTCATATGTTTATTTTGATACTTGACCAGCCTGTCTGTTGATTTTTAATTGATCCTTTAACTATGTGATCATGCTAAGACCCTACTTGTGTGTCTAATTCTATCTTCTACATCTTGGCTCCATATTTTAGTTTCCTGCTATCCTGGTTACTTCATTAAGATTATGAAGCTCCTAAGTGTTCTTTGTTGTTTACATGCCTTCATGCCCCTATTCATGTACCCTCAATGAGATCCTTATATGTTCCCAATCCTTTTCACCCTTGTGTGCAGACCTGCCTGCTAAAGTACCTGTCAAACTGAACCTTTTATGATTGACTGGTTACTTACTGAATTTTCCTATCTTCTGAACTGTTTTCAAAATGGTATCTGTACTCTTCTAAAAAAACTGGCTTTCATTCCTAGTATTTTCCTTAAGCTGTTCTATTCCAGAAAATCTTTTACTTCTAAGAAGTTATCTCCACATTGTTTTCACTAAGTCTTTGCAACCATTCTCACTTACTCTTAGGTTATTAAGTTCTTCCCCTCTAGTATGTGTACTGCTTAGGGATCATTGAGATCTCTATGAACTCTGGCATATCAGGGCTAGCTCTTTCACACTGCACATAATCAGTCTTTATTTGAGAAAAGTCTGGGTGTGAGCACTGCCCGGGATCCTTGAGGTCCTTAGGGAACTCTGACACATCTAGACACTTGGCTATGAGACGTCCGAGCATTTGTGACTACATTGAAGGCCTGATACTCACATGTTTATTTTTTGGGTCTGCCTCAGGCTCCCTATAGTATTACTTTACATTTCCTTTGTGTAATTTATGCAATCCTAGTCTTTAATAATTATTTGTCAATAGATATTTGGGAAACTAATAAAAGGGAGGTTAGTTGTATGATAATGTGGGTAAAACTGTGTAGAAAAAATGTTAAGCTTTATTTTCTGCAAATTTGTATTAGAAGACATGTTATAGGATTGATGTGTTCATTTATGTTTAAACCATGTTCAATCTGTGCATTAGATATCATGCTTTTAGGGCCTTCACATTTACTGCTTCAGCATTGTGCATGCTCAATTCCTAAGTACTGTCACACAGATACCCTGCTATTAAATAATTTTAATAAAACTGTCATTCTTGCATGCATCTTAGGAACTCTGTTTGCATCTGTTTTAACCACGTCTATTTTGATTAAATCAATATTTGCCCATGAAAAGGTTTTAAATAGACTTACGCATAGGTATCATGTCTCTAAGTACAAAGTGATAAATCGCATGTTGTAATCTGTACCACTTAGATCCAGCATGCCTATAGGTTGAATAACCTCAAATTGTTTAAACAACTCTTGTAATTGTGATTATGTAGAATCCCATGCCTAGGCAAGCCTTAGGTAATTAATGTCCTTATGTAAAACTGAAAATTGTGTTCTAATTGTTTACAAACTGCTTAAGTCTAACAGATTTCGAAAAAAAAGAGTAGGCAAACTGGTTAGGATTTGCCACTTCCCTTGAAACAAACACTGCATATCTTGTATTGGAAACATTCATCTAGATATCATGTACTTAGGATTTCTGAACTTCTTCAAATCAGTTGTTTGAGACGTGATGTTTATTTGCCTATGTATATGTAGAGGTAAACATGAGCCTTTTACTTTCTTCTTTAATTGGTAGTCCTATATGTTATTCGTTGTCGCCTAGAATTTTTCCTTTTAAACACCTTAGGATTGTCTAGAACTGCCTAAGTATAGAGGCCCTAATTTCCTCCAGGGCCACAAGGAAAGGACGGGTAGCAGTACGCTTAGAGGTTGTTAATTAAACTTGCTTATATAACCACTAAGGGGAGGATAATGGGTAGTAAAAGGATATGATGACATGCGTGCTAATGTCACATATAGCCCCTTTAGATTAAGAGGATTATCGGGCATTGCACAAATTGATCCTATAGGCTAATCAACTTAGGCTTCCTTTTCCCCATTCATATATGTGCTTAAATTATCTAAACTCCCTTTTTCATTACATATATGTGTTTAAGCTGTCCAAACCTCTTTTACTTTCATTATCTGAAATTCCTTGATCGTAAACGCATTTAGATTAGGGGAAACTACTTTATTTGCAAATATGTACTAAGACTGTTTACTTGTAAAATGACTAATTCACATAGCTTATGTTCGGCCGGGACCCACCGTTGTGGACCGCGAGGGGTGCCTAACACCTTCTCCTCAAGGTTATTTCGAGCCCTTACCTTAATCTCTGGTAATGCAAACTAGTTACATGAGTTAATAGCTTTAGATTCCCTAACAAATCGTTGGGTGGCGACTCTTCAAATACCCAATTCCCTAAAGTAAATGAGTTGACCCCATATGAACGTCGAAACCCGAACTCCGTGAGAAAAAAGGGGCCGCGACAGCATGGCGACTCTGCTGGGGATATTTTTAGGCTCTTACCATAACAAACTTATTTTTTGTGAATTAGTTTAAGCATGCTTTATCCCGTGTACCCTTTCCCCTTTATTTGGATTTAAGTGCTTATTTATGATTTCTTCATTTTCCTAAAAATGACTTGTCTCTTTGTTTTCTTTTTCCATAAATGTCTTTCAATTATTTAAATACTTCATTTATCATTTTTATTTATATGCAAATACTTGACAACATGCTATTTATTGTTGCATAAATAATGCTCAACATCATATTCCACTCGTGCGTAATCGATCCTATAGCAACGCTTGATGAGTGTTTGCGCTCTTCCTATATATCACCCTTTAAATTCGAAAAGGTGTATTTATGGTAAAACTAGTCGATCAGCGGTGCGTTTGACGGTTCCGTACCTTTCCCCCTCAAGGTGTCCGCTTGAGGGTCCCAGTCTAGACCTCTACAGGAGCCTTACTTTGATTAATTATACATGCATCATGGTCAAACCTAGCCGGGTTAATATGTTGTCCGCATAATAACCCTCTAAGACAAGCCTCGTCCAAAAGTCCATCGGGGTTTCCATAAATCCCGACGGATGTAATCACGATTGTGTGCATTAATTTGGAGAAATAAGTGCTAATATGCTAATGATTGATGTATAAATAGATGAACCTGGAGGGAGAAAGGGCCTAACTATCTCTTGTTTTGCAGAAAATGAAGCACGAAGTCCCTAGTTTCGGTATGGTCTGTAGCATACCTCCACTTTTGCTAGATTGGTGGAGGGATCTTCCCTAAAGTGACCAAAATATTAGGTAATTTGCCATCACTATTGGACCTTCAACCAAACAAAATGTTGATCGAGGCTATGTTCCGCTTTAGGGACATAGAAATGACTCCCCTCCTAGAAGAAATAGGAGGATTTGCTAGGTTGCCTTGGGATAGTCCTGGCATGTTAGCACCTGAAAATCGCACCGCTAGAGGGGTCCTTAAGATGATGGGGCTGAAGAAAAATGATGATTTGAGTGCCTGAAGAACTCCTACATACCTTTTGACTTCCTTTATGAAAGATACAGTCACAGTAGGTCTTACCATATTTTTGATGATGAGTTCTCAATCACCTCCTTGGGCGGGTTCATCATAGGGTCTTCGTGTTCATTGTGTGTTTCTAGGGCATGATGGTATTCCCAATCCAAGGGGATAGAATCCATACAAGGCTGGCCATGGTTGCCAAAACTTTGATAGACGGGATCGAGAGACAGCAATATACTATTGTCCCTATGATCATTGCAGATACCGAGCCGTGGAACGCTGTCAGAAGGGGTTCAAATTCTTTGGGGGTTGCAATTTGCTATTACAGGTTTGGCTGTTAGAACATCTCCAAAGGGGCCAATACCGCAAGAGTTTCCACGAAGGCCATGGAATGAACACATAGACTTCCATCACCCTAAGATAATGACTTACATTCCGGACATGTTTTCTCAACCTAAGGATGCTATAGGATGGGTGCAATTTTTCACAGGTTCAGTGGATGTTCGAGTGGTTCCCTACCGACGAGTTCATCATCAGATCCAGAGACGTCCCACATTTGGTGTTGATTGGATTTAGGGGGATATATCCTTATTCTCCCCTCAAGGTTATGAGACAGACATGCAGGAGACAGGTCGTACCACGGGTCGCTAACATGAGTCATTTCAGAGCCGATTTCTAGGGTGACTCCATCCCATATAAGAATGAAGCACAACATATGTGGACTTTGAAGATTATTGTGGAGAAGGATACCATCGAGCTGGAACGATATCATGTGGGCCATTCATACTTTTATCCCTCATGGTTGGATGATAATCTATTAGGAGTCTTTGAGCCAAGGGTTGGTCCAGGAAATAGGGTCATAGATGAGTTTGCCGATGCAGAGGTGAAGTACAACAAGCTGTGCAAACATTAGGCCGATATGGAAATGATTAACGAGTAAAAAGAAAGAGCTGTTAAATCCAGCGAAAGGATGGAATAGCTGGAGTACATTTTAATGGAATTGGAAGGGAAGATATGGAAGAGGGTCACCGACTGCCAGAACGCTAAAGGAAATGAAGAAGGGCATTTGGCAAGAGCATTCCTATTGTTGAACCTGCACGAGCTAGAGGAGTTGATCGACAACAACATCCCATCTAGAGAGGGTCCTTCTGGGCCCAAGTAGATTAGATTTACTTGCCTTTCTTTTAAATGTAATAAGGCCAAGTGCCATTAGCAACATTATCTTATTTATTGCCATTTTGGGGCGTTTATTTTTACATTAATGGAATGATGTAATTATCGGCACTGAATTTCTCCAAACTTTATTTGTCACTAGGCCTACCCCGGGCAAAACGTGGCTCCCAAATTAGGATGGGAATTTACATTCCCGCAATATGTGTTTAAATACGACAAACATTTCAGAACCCTTACTGACTTGTTTACCTTTTGTTTTATTTATTTCTTTATTCCCATCCCCTAAGGTTGGTTCGCACATATTGGCATCATCAGTGTATCACACCAGATCTAGAGGCCCTCCACCTCATCCTTCTCCAAGTAGTACAAAGAGTAAAAGCAAAGCTAAAATGGACGACTTAAGTGGTATTCGAAAGGAAAATGTGGAAAATGAAGAAACTTCAAATGGACGGAGTACTCCGGCACCAAATGATCTAGTTTTGAGGTTAGAACAAAAGATATCGGAGCTGTAGGGAGAGCTTGAGCAAGTCCGCAACTTGGCAAACCTATCCCTCAACCTGAATGTCCCCGATATCAACCAACAAAACACAAAAAAACCCAGCACCTCCCTAAAATACACTGAACCAACAAACACAAAACCCTCCTGCACCACATCAATATTCAACTCCACCTCAAAATCTCAATCCCTTACCAATACCAACTCCACCACAACACCACCATCAACCAATTCAGTACCTACCAACCACTACTTATCACACTCCCCAGAACAGACCACAACCCATTTCCGATCCTCAAAACTCAATCAATGACCATCACTACACCCAGGCTCCTAGCACTCACCAAAACAACCCTATATACATGGAAACCGTACCTTACTCTACTCAACCAACCTCCTATACACTAGAATCCATTGAGAAGGACCTACTCATAAAAAATATGGCTGAGGAACTCAAGAAATTGACAAGTCAGGTTCAGGGTGTCGAAGGAGGCAAAGGGATAGAAGGTTTGAACTATAAAGACCTATGTATATAGCCAGGTGTAGAACTTCCATAGGGGTACAGATCTTCCAAGTTCGAGATGTTTGACGGTACAGGTGATCCCAAAGTTCATCTAAGGAACTATTGTGACAAACTCGTATGGGTTGGAAAGGATGAAAAGATCCGGATGAAGCTTTTCATGAGGAGTCTTACGAGAGATACCTTGTTTTGGTACATTAGCCAGGATCCTAAGAAATGGTCCAATTGGGTGAGTATGACATATGATTTTATGGACCGATTCAGGTTCAACATAGAAAATGTGCCAGATGTTTTCTACATTCAGAACCTCAAGAAGAAGCCCACTAAGACTTTCCGCGATTATGTTACTCGTTGGAGGTCAAAAGCAGCCAAAGTCAGGCCATCTTTGGACGAGGAACAGATGAACAAATTTTTTGTCAGAGCACAGGATCTGCAATACTATGAAAGTTTGATGGTTATTGAAAACCATAAATTCTCCGATATCATTAAACTTGGGGAAAGGATCGAAGAAGGCATCAAAAGAGGGATAGTAACAAACTTTGAGGCATTACAGGCCACAAACAAGGCATTACAATCAGGCGGCATATCAAAGAAGAAAGACGTTGGGGTAGTAACGGTGGCCCAGGGCCCGAAATCTCCACTCACATATCAAACACCTCCACCCATATATCAAGCACCTCTACCTACCTATCAACCCTCATCTCCCAGATATTCCTAACCGGCCACTGTCTATCATTCCTATAATTTCCAGCCATCTCATTTCCAGTCACCTCCAACTCACCAAAATTATCCAAGACCATGACCCAATTTTGATTGCAAGCCACCCAGAAAATACATCGCTATTGCTGAACCCATCGACCAGCTGTATAAAAGGTTGAAAGCTGCTGGTTATGTCATTCTTATTCCCACTGTGGCATTAGAGAATACATCCCAATAGGTCAACCCAAACAAAACTTGTGCATACCATTCCGGTATGAAGGGGTACACCACTAACGAGTGCCGAACATTGAAAGATAAAATCAAGTCACTGATTGACAACAAGGTCATATCAATATCTATAACAACCTTCTCTCGGATCATAGGGGTGGTGGGGTACATGTGATAGAGATGGACGAAGAATGGGATCCTGAGGGGTCAATTGGGCTTATTCGAGAAGGCAATGACTTTAAACCCGCAGTCATACTTACTCCTATCATAGTACGGACTCAGTCACCAATAGAGGTTGAGGTAGCTGCATCATTTCTATTTGAGGTAAAGATAGCTCCACCTGCAGCCACCCCTGTTCCATTTGAAAGGGAAGTGGCCACACCTTTCATGGTGACAGTATCAACCATAACTCCTTTCAATTCAAAAGAAATACCCTATGATTACATTACCGAAGCAAGGCAAAAAGGAAAGGCAAAGTAAGAGGAATCTGATGCTGCACAAGGAATGACTCGGACTAGAAGAATCTATACACCCGAACACTTGGGGAGATCAAGTAAGGATGCCACTACCAAGTAGCCTGTCATTGAAACAGGCCAGAAGACCTTTGGAGGAAAGTACAAGCTAGGGAATATTCCATCATTGATCATTTGAACAAAACCCCAGCTCAGATATCCATCATGTCATTGTTGTAAAATTCAAAGGCGCACAAGAATGCTTTGATGAAGGTGTTAAGTGAAGCTTATGTACCCAACAATATCATTTGCGGAGAGATGGCCAATATGGCAGGGCAGGTGCTGGAAAGTCATAAAATAATCTTCCAGAGGATGAAATACCGCCTGAATGATTGAATCACAATCGAGCATTGAATATCACAGTGCAATTTGAAGATAAATTCATCGCCAGGGTCTTGATTGGTGGGGTTTCAAGCCTCAACATTTATCCATTGGATACTTTGAAAAGATTGGGCAAAGGTTTTCATGAAATACGGGTAGGAAGTATGAATGTGAAAGCCTTCGATGGGTCTCAAAGGGCCATGATTGGGGAGATTAACCTATGCCTGCAGATGGAGCCAACTTGGTTCGACGTTGAATTCCAGGTGCTACACATATCAGCCTTATACAATCTTCTGTTGGGCCGATTATGGATACATGCTGCTGGGGCTGTGGCTTCCACACTACATCAAGCCGTGAAATTTGAATGGAACCATCAGGTGGTGATCATTCACGAAGACGGGAGGAACCCCATTTACACTAGTCAAACTATCCCGGTTATCGGGAACAGAAGAAGGCTAGGGGGAAAAACCTATCACCACATCGAATGTGTCAATGCCATTGAGAAAGACAAATGGTGGAGTAGCAAAATAAAAATCATACAGGCATGGTCTAGGTATGAACCCGACAAAGGGCTTGGGAAGAATCTCCAAGGTATTACAAAAATGATATAGCTGAAACGTCACGGTACTACTTTTGGGCTTGGATACTAGTATACATGGCAAGAGTATGATGATTGTTTGCCTATATAGTGTGGACCTATTACCCTCTCGATAAACCAGTACCACATCTGGGAAACTGTTCACCAAGCTGATACAATATGGGGAATTGCAGAAGAAGAAGCATTAGCTGGGCTGAGGAATCTGTTCTTGGAGGATGAAGACATGGATTGCAATGCAATAATTGAGGAGGAGGAGGAGAAAGAAGGCCTCACTATTCGGATTGTGGAGAAGGGATATGTTCTCAGAAGCTGGACTGCCACACCATCCCGGGCCCGCCGAGTCCCTTTGTAGCTTGGCAGATTCTATTTCTATAGCCATTCTAGGCATATAAGATTTTCAGTAATTTTGTTTTTAAAACTTACTACTTTCAAAATAAATGCTCGATTCATCGAGCCTTACTTGTTTGGATGTTTTCAGTCTTAATCAAATGCATTGCTCTTTATTATTCATTATTATCTTCTACACGTTTTCTTTCTATAGCGTTATTATTACTTTTACTGATAAATTGGTGACTGTGACATGTAATGAGGCAACTTAATATTAGAATAGTGATTCAGATGAAGAAGATGAAATACCTGAGGAAGTTGTCAGGGAGGTTGAAAACTTTGAGAATAAGCCTAAGTCCAACCTAGATGAAACTGCGGCAGTAAACTTGGGGGGCGCCGAGATCGTCAAGGAGACTCGCATCAGCATTCCCTTATCACCAACAGATAAAGAAGAGTACATTCATTTCTTAAAGTAATATGAGGACATCTTCGCATGGTCGTATGATGACATGATCTGTTTGAGCACATCCATAGTGGCTCACAAGTTGCCTACTAATCTCATGTGTCTGCCAGTAAAGCAAAAACTCAAAAAGCTAAAACCAGATATGAGCATGAAAATCAAGGAGGAAGTTACTAAGCAGATCAAAGCCAAATTCCTCAGAGTAGTTGAATACCGAACCTGGTTAGCCAACATTGTACTAGTTTCGAAGAAAGATGGAAAGGTCAGAGTATGTGTTGACCATCAACACTTAAACAGAGCAAGTCCCAAGGACGACTTTCCACTGCTAAATATACACTCCCTGATCGGCAATTGTACCAAGCATGAACTCCAATCCTTTGTAGAGTGCTTCGTAGGTTATCACCAGATCTGGATGGATGAAGAAAACACAGAGAAAACAGCTTTTATAACACTATGGGGGTATACTGCTACAAGATGATGCCATTTGGTCTAAAGAATGATGGGGATACTTATATGAGATCCATGACAACCATCTTCCATGATATAATACACAAAGAAATAGAGGTATATGTGGACGACGTCATTATCAAATCCAAGAGGGTCGCGGATCATATAGCGGACTTAAGAAAGTTCTTTGATAGATTAAGGAGGTACAACTTAAAAATGAACTCCACAAAGTGTGCATTCGAGGTTCTTGTAGGAAAGTTACTGGGATTCATTGTCAGTCGTCGAGGGATCCAGCTAGACCCATCTAAAGTTAAGTCTATTCAAGAGTTACCGTCGCCTAGGAGCAAAAAGGACATGATGAGCTTCCTAGGATGTCTCAACTATATCAGTCGCTCATAGCACAATCCACAGTCATATGTGAACCCATCTTCAAAATGCTAAGGAAAGATGTCGAGACAAGCTGAACCGAGGATTATCAGAAAGCTTTCGAAAAAATCAAGGTGTACCTGTCCAAACCACCAGTTTTGGTCCTGCCAGAGCCAGGACGGCCTTTGCTACTCTATCTATCTATATTAGATGGAGCCTTCGGATGTGTTCTGGGACAACATGACGAGACAGGGAGAAAGGAGAAATCCATATACTACATAAGTAAGAAATTAACACCTTATGAAGCACAATACTCTCTGCTGGAATGCACCTGCTCTGCTTTGACTTGGACGACCCAGAAGTTGAGGCATTACTTTTGTTCTTATACCACATACCTCATATCCAGGATGGACCCCCTGAAGTACATATTTCAGAAACCCATACCGACTGGGAAGTTAGCCAAGTGGCAGATATTGTTAAGTGAGTTTGATATCATCTATGTAACTCAAAAGGAAGTCAAAAGACAAGCATTGGCAGACCATCTTGCTGAAAATCCTATGGGAGAAGAATACAAACACTTGAAAACATATTTTCCTAATGAGGAGGTGTCATTCATAGGAGAGGACATTACCGAAGCATACGAAGATTGAAGGATGTTCTTCGATGGAGCTGCAAATTTCAAAGGAGTGGGCATTGGAGCGGTTTTGGTATCAGAAACAGGTCAACATTATCTGGTATCTTCTAAACTTAGATTTCCATTCACTAACAACATGGCAGAGTATGAAGCCTGCATACTAGGGCTCAACATGGCAATTGACATGAATATTTAGAAGCTGCTAGTAATCGGTGATTCAGATTTTCTTATGCACCAGGTACAAGGAGAGTGGGCCACCAAGAATTCTAAGATATTTCCATATCTGCACCACGTACAGGAATTGAGAAAAAGGTTCACGAAGATAGAGTTTCGGCATGTTCCCAGAATTCAGAACGAGTTTACCAATGCTTTGGCCACTTTGTCATCCATGATACAGCATCCGGATAAGAATTTCATTGATCACATCCCAGTGAGAATCCATAATCAACCGGCTTAGTGTGCCCATATTGAGGAAGAGACAAATGGAAAACTTTGGTTCCATGACATCAAGGAGTATTTGGCGAAAGGAGAATACCCGGAGCATGCGAACCATAATAAAAAATGTACATTCCTGAGATTGTCCAATCACTTTTTCCACAACGGAGGAAACTTGTACAGAAGAACTCCTGATTTGGGATTGCTAAGATGTGTCGACGCAAAAGAGGCTTCTAAACTACTTGAGGAGATACATGCTAGGACTGCGGCCCACATATGAATGGTTTTGTCTTGGCCAAGAAGATACTTAGGGCCGGTTACTTTTGGATGACCATGGAGATAGATTGCGTCCAGTATGTCCGAAAATGCTACCAACGTCAAGTATATGTCGATATGATAAAAGTGCGACCAAATAAGCTCAATGCAACAAGATCACCTTGGCCATTCACCGCCTGGGTAATGGATGTCTTCGGTCCAATCGAGCCTACCACTTCAAACGGACACATGTTTATTCTAGTAGCCATTGACTACTCCACAAAATGGGTCGAGTCCGCATCCTACAAAGTTGTGACTAAGTCATCGCAGACTTTGTCAAGGATCATATTGTTTTCTGATTCAGAGTTCCTGAGTCTATTATCACTGATAATGCCGCCAATCTCAACAATGATCTGATGAAAGACATGTGTGAACTTTCAAAATCAAGCACAAGAGCTCCACAGCATACAGACCTCAAATGAATGGACTTGTAGAAGCCGCCAACAAAAACATCAAGAAGATACTAACGAAGATGGTAGAAAACCACAACCAATGGCACGAGAAGCTACCCTTTGCTTTGTTGGGATACCGCACTATCATCAATGGGGGAAACTCCCTACACGCTGATTTATGGTACCAAATCTATCATCCCAGCCTTCATTAAGGATCATACAGGAAGCTGAACTTAGCGATGCAGAATTGGTAAGGAGCTGCTACGAACAATTGGTCCTTATAGATGGAAAAAGAAGGAACGCAGTATGTCACGGTCAGCTTTATCAGAATAGAATGTCTAGAGCTTTCGACAAGAAGGTCAAACCAAGACAGTTTGCACCAGGACAACTAGTACTAAAGAAGATCTTCCCACATCAAGATGAAGTCAAAAGGAAATTCTCTCCCAACTGGCAAGGTCCTTACATGGTTCACGGGGTGCTAATAGGAGGAGCACTCATACTTGCAGAAATAAACGGAGAAATTTGGCCAAAACCAATTAATTCAGACGCAGTTAAAAGATATTATGCTTAGATGTTTCACATTCACATGATGTAATTGAACTACGCTTGACCCGATTCCCATTTAAGAGGGGATACGTAGGCAGCCCTATGGGTTCTGTCATATCATAATAAAATTTCCATTTCCCACCAAGATTAGAAACTGGGGCAGAATTTTGAGGACCCTTAAAATTCCGGAGCAAGTCCACCCGACCCCAGCTTATGCCAGACAATCAGAAATTGGTTAAGAAACATGGCAGAATTTTGAGAATGATTCTCAAAATTCTGAATAAGGTTCAACAAGTTTCGTTGCTCGCAAACGGCCGAAGGATAATCTACCAAATTGGGGCAAAATTTTGAGGAGGACCCTTAAAATTATAATACGGGAAAGCTGCAATGTCCTTGAAATGTGTTACAGTCACTAGTTCATCTAAAATTACTTGATATTTTAATATGTTTCTAAAATGACTCTATTTTTTTTATCAATAATTGCATATTTTTGAAAGCTCTATTTCCATAACAGTCAGGTCTTACCCAAGGAAACTCAAACAAGGCCTCCAGAACGGAGCAGAGCAAGGCCAGCAAACAAAGGCAAGAACCAACCTCCCCTTACGAAACATACAATTTTTCTTTGAGCGCAGGCACATCTGATGTAGTTATAGCATTCACAAACATATATACACAAAGCAAACTCACTATCAAATGGTCAAACAGACACTGAACGTATCCCCAGATAAGAAACATTCTACCCTTATTTGATATTTGTTCTTTGCATGGGACTAAGACATATCCCGCATCCTGCATGAGGCTAATCCCTGCCTGAGGATCTCTCAAATTTGCATATCATTATTCAAAGGCTTCATGTTTGGAGGCACCATCTTCATGGCATGAGAACATCATTTTATGGTCTGGGAATACCTCACTAAACAATTCATGGCCCAGGACATCATGGTCTGAAGAAGTCATCCTCAACCCTCCGAAGACAACTTTCATGGTCCATAAGGGAATCTGCATCATGTTTAAATTTTCGCACAAATACATGTTTGTAGCATCTCTATATCTGCAAGCGACCAGTAAGCAACCGCTATACCAGCAGGAGCAAGCTCGCTCCAGTTCCTTCAACTACCTCAAACTTAACCTCACCGTAACTATTCTTTCACCTATTCTGAAATCTTGTGTCCGTTCTTGCGATGATTTCATAGGTATATTCTGCCACTTGAATCCGGAACTACACATGGCCCGATTTCTATAAAACCAGGGATATGTAGGCAGCTCAAAGACCAGAGTCCGGCCTCTATCTTTTAAGACATCCCATTCGGTCGAAATTGACCATCATTTCTTTACCCGAAAACTCTTTCATTCTTCCCGGGTAAAGAGGGGCAGCTGTTGATACCCAATTTTTCCTTTATATCTATATATATATATATATATATATATATATATATATATGCAAAAAATATTTCAAAATAGTGTATACGCATTTACGAACATGAACAAATGTTTTATAATTTTCTATAATTTTAAAGGCCATAAAACAATTTATTTCTATATTTTTATTGATACAAATATTAAATAATTATTTCTCAATTTATTTTTATGAACATTTAATCTTATAAATTCATCATTTGTACCCATATAATGCTTGAATATCTTAATTGCATTTTTACAATCACATTTGCATTTTTAGGCTAAAATTGTATTTTTTTTTGCAACAATAGCCTCTATATATATGCACAATTATATTATCCATATAGAAAATAAATTTTCATATTTTACAATATTAAGTACGTATTTTAAATTATTTTCATGCACAAATAATATTTTTATCATTTATAAATTATTTTACTAAATTAATTGGGTATTTAAAATCTAGCCCCTAGAAAATATCCAATTTTAAACCTAGCCTAGTCCAATTAACCCATACCCGTCCAACCCAAACCCAAACCCAAATACCCTTTTTATTAAACCCGCCCCACCCAAATATCTGATCATGGTCGTTGATCTTCTGAGATCAACGACCCGACATCAATTGACCCCTTTTAATATATCAAAAACCCCTAACCCTACCCATTTCTTATAAACCCGCCGCCTTATAGGATCTCGTCTCTCACCCCTCTCTAACCCTAGCTCCGTCACATGTTATCTTCTTCAATTCTGACCTAAAAATGGAATCGGTCATAGAATCCCTTACATTATCGGTCTCTCTTCATCGCTGGTTACTCGTCTACGACCCTATTTAGTTGCTTCCTAATATGGCAAAGAAAATCTGGCCAAGCTCGAGTTCGAACTGATTCAAAATATTTCTTCTTGACTATTTTCGTCTGTGTTCATCCCAATACCTGTGAGTACGAATATCTTCGTATTTTAGGATTTCAAAATCTCCGGTTTAAACCAGATTTTGTTCAACCTCTGTTTATTTTATGAATTTGGCTAATTATTGGCTGAATCTGTTTAAATATTCTCAGATATAAAATGATTTTAGGTTTATTTTGGTATTTCTTCTTTAAATTTTTTTGTACTTCCACCTCGATATTTTGTGATCTTTCCTTATTATTATTTCTAACTGGTTTTGGTTTACCCTAGAATTAGGGTCTTGATTTCAACGAATTTTTCTAAAAAATATATAACTTTTAAACGTTTTCGTCTCTGAGTATCTATTAGGGTTTTCTTATTTATTTTGTTTACTATATGTTTCTATATTTCTACCTAATCTCTTATAGTTCTAATTTAACCAATCATTTTACTACTTCTGCCTGTTTGCCTTAAACTATGTCGACTAATTGTTAATGAATCTTACTTACCTAAATTAGGGCTTGAATTTTAGCTTTCCTCAAAACAGGTATTTCATTATAAGATTTTACCTTACTTACCTTATGTGTGATTAATAATTGGTGCTATTGGCCTGATTTTATGCTTCGATTTTCAGAACCAACTTCTAATTGATTTCGGAGTTAGTTCTTGGTTTATTTAACCTAGCCCTTAATTAGTGATGGATTCCATATACAGTTTTCCTTAATGAAGTAGTACTAGCCTGATTGTACTACTAATTTGTTCATGACTGACTTTACTTTATTGATTGTATGATTATTTCTTGCCTTATTAACCTTGCTCTGATTTACTGATGGATTCCGTGTGATATTTCCTTACGCTAAGTATCACTTATGTGATTTCATCACTTTAATTGATTCATGACTGATTGTTAATTGTTTTCCCAAACCTTATATGCATATGATTGGATCATTACCTTATGTGTCCTACTCTATTGCATATGATAAACCCCTCCCCCCCCCATTGTTCTGGTTCTGAGGGAGACATTAGCTCACAATACACACACACGCCCACTCAAACTATTTCTTTCTTTGCTACTTGTGCTATTGTGGGTCTAGCCGGCTGAAAACCAAGGCTAGATAGTGAGATTATACTTGCTCTATATTCTGCACTCTTTTTCCTCAACTGGTATGTCTCTAGGTTACAATTGAAGTCCAAATTCTATGTGTTTCATTCCTGCATTAGTTCATTATGAATCTAACTTCTTTGCTCAAACATGCCTAAATTTTGCCATATTCCATGTACAACTAGTATGTCTGCACTTTATATGTTTATTTTATACTTGACCAGCCTGTGTGTTTATTTTTAATTGATCCTTTAACTATGTGATCATACTAAGACCCTACTTGTGTGTCTAATTCCGTCTTATACATCTTGGCTCCATGTTTTAGTTGCCTGCTATCCTGGTAATTTCATTAAGATTATGAAGCTCCTAACTATTCTTTGTTGTTTACATGCCTCCTTGCCCCAATTCATGTACCCTCAATGAGATCCCTATATGTTCCCAATCCCTTTCACCCTTGTGTGCAGACTTGCCTGCTAAAGTACCTGTGAAAATAAACCTTCTATGATTGACTAGTTGCTTACTGAATTTTGCTATCTTCTGAATTGTTTTCAAAATGGTATCCATACTCTTCTGAAAAAATCGGCTATCATTCCTAGTATTTTTGTAAAGCTGGTCTAATCCATAAAATCTTTTACTCCTAAGAATTTATCTCCACATTGTTTTCACTAAGCCTTTGCAAGCACTCTCACTTACTCTTAGGTTATTAAGTTCTGCCCCTCTGGTATGTGTACTGCTTAGGGATTCTGAAGATCTCTCTGAACTCTGGTGTATCAGGGCTGGCTCTTCCACACTGCACCTAATCAGTCTCTATTTGAGAAAAGTCTAGGTGTGAACACTACTCGGGATCCTTGAGGTCCTTAGGGAACTCTGACACACCTAGACACTTGTTGGCTATGATACTTCTGATCATTTGAGACTATATGGAAGGCTTGGTACTCACAAGTTTATTTTTTGGGCCTGCCTATGGCTCGCTGTAGTATTACTTTACATCTCCTTTGTGTAGTTTATGCAATTTTGGTCAGTAATAATTATTTGTAAGCAGATATTTGTGAGACTAATAAAAGTGAGGGTAGTTGTATGATACTGTGGGTAAAACTAGGTAGAAAACATGCTATAGGATTTATATTCTATAAATCTGTATTAGAAGCCATGTTCTAGGATTGATGTGTTCATTTACGTTTAAACCATGTTCAATATGTGCATTAAATATCATGCTTTTAGGGCCTTCATGTTTACTGCTTCAGCATGGTGCATGCTCAATTCCTAAGTACTATCACATAGACACCTTGCTATTAAATAATCTTAATAAAATTGTCATTCTTGTGTACATCTTAGGAACTCTGTTTGCATCTGTTTGAACCACGTCTATTTTGATTTAATCAATAACTATCCATGAAAAGGTTTTAAACAGGCTCACGCATAGGTATCATGTCTCTAAGTACAAAGTGATAAATCGCCTGTTGTAATCTGTACCACTTAGATCCAGCATGCCTAAGGTATCCTGTTAAATAGCCTCAAATTGTTTAAACATCTCCTGCAACTGTGATTATGTAGAATCCCACGCCTAGGCAAGCCTTAGGTAATTAATGTCCTTGTGTAAAACTGAAAACTATGTTCCGATTGATTACAAACTGCTTAAGTCTAACATATTTCGGAAAAAAAGTAGGCAAACTGGTTAGGATTTGCCACTTCCCTTGCAACAAACACTGCATATCATGTATGTGAAACATTCATCTAGATATCATGTTCTTAGGATTTCTGAACTTCTTCAAAATTAGTTGTTTGAGACGTGTTATTTATTTGTGTATGTATATGTTGAGGTAAACATGATCCTTTTACTTGATTATTTAATTGGCAGTCCTATATGTTATTCGTTGTCGCCTAGACTTCTCCCTTTTAAACACCTTAGGACTGTCTATAAGTGCCTAAGTCTAGAGGCCCTAAATTCCTCCAGGGCCACAAGGAAGGGACGGATAGCAGCACGCTTAGAGGTCGTTAATTAAACTCGCTTATATAACCACTAAGGGGAGGGTAATGGGTAGTAAAAGGATATGATGACCTGCGCGCTAATGTCACGTGTAGCCCCTCTAGTTGAGGAGGATTACCGGGCATTGCACAGATTGATCCTATAGGCTAATCAACTTAGGACTTCCCTTTCCCCATTCCTATATGTGCTTAAATTATCTAAAATCCCTTTTTATTTACATATATGTATTTAAGCTGTCTAAACCTCTTTTACTTTCATTATCTGAACTTCCTTGATCATAAACACATATAGATAGGGAAAACTACTTTATTTGCAAATATGTGCTAAGACAATTTACTTGTTAAATGATTAATTCACATAGTTTAAGTTCGGCCGGGACCCACCGTTGTGGACGCAATGGGTGCCTAACACCTTCCCCTCAAGTTTATTTCAAGCCCTTACCCTAATCTTTGGTAATGCAAACAAGTTACATGAGTTAATCGGTCTAGGTTCCCTATGCACCTTAATCCGTTAGGTGGTGACTCTTCAATTACCCAATTCCCTAAAGGAAATGAGTTGATCCCCCATGAATATCGAAATCCGGACTCTGCAAGGAAAAAGGGGGCGCGACAGTCGGTATAACTCTTCTGCCTGGACTGAGTTATGCGAAGTCGATCCTGATTAATCTAGACCTCATCCAAGGCATCCTGTACCAAATCTGTACCCAATAATTAAGCCTCTCCCAACTCGAATAATCCAGCTGGCGATCGGCATCGCCTACCATATAATGCCTCAAAAAGAGCTATCTGATTGCTCTACTAGTATTTGTTGTTATAGGAAAAATCCACAAAGGTCAAGAACTAATCCCGAGAGCCTCTGAAGTCTATAACATAAGCATGGAACATATCCTCCAATATCTTAATAGTGCACTCGGACTGTCCGTTCGTTTGAGGATTAAATGTTGTGCTAACTGAACTTGCATGCCTAACTCACGTCGTACTACCCTCCAAACGTGCAAGGTGAACTGAGTACCTCGATCAGAAATGATAGACACAGGCACACCGTGAAGTTGGACGATCTTGCAGATGTAAATCTCTGCCAACCGCTCTGAAGAATAGGTGACTATCATAGGAATGAAATACACTGACTTAGTTAGCCCCTCTATAATGACCCAAACTGCGTCGAACTTCTTCTGGGTCCGTAGGAGTCCAACAAAGAAATCCATAGTGATATGCTCCAGTTCCTCTCAGGAATCTCTAACTTCTAAAGTAAACCACCAGGTCTCTGATGCTCATACTTTACCTGCTGACAATTTAGACATCGAGCTACATATGCAACTATATCCTTCTTCATCCCCCTCCACCAATAATGTTGCCACAAGTCCTGATACATCTTGGCGGCACCAGGATGAATAGAATACTGGGAACTTTGGGCCTCCTCTAGAATCAACTCACAAAGTGCATCCACATTAGGCACACAAGCACGACCCTACATCCTCCAAACTCCATCATCTCCAACAGTAACCTGCTTTCCATCACCGTACAGCACCATGTCCTTAAGGAAAAGCAAATAAGGGTCATCATACTATTGCTCCTTGATGCGCTCAAACAATAAAGACTGAGCGATTGTACAATCTAGAACATGACTGGGCTCAGAAACATGCAACCTCACGAGCTGATTGGACAAGCCCTGAACATCTAATGCAACTGGTCTCTCACTGACTTGAATGAACGCAAAGCTTCCCATAATCACTGACTTTCTACTAAAAGCATAGGCCACCACATTGGCCTTCCCGGGATGATACAAGATGGTGATATCATAGTCTTTATATAGCTCCAATCACCTCTTCTACCTCAAATTGAGCTCCTTCTGTTTGAACAAGTTCTGTAAACTTCGATGATCCACGAATACCTCATATGACACGTCATAAAGATAATGCCTCCAAATCTTCAACGGATGAACAATGGCTGCCAACTCTAAGCCATGAAAATGGTAATTCTTCTAATGAATATTCAGCTATCGTGACGCATATGCAATTATCCTGCCATCTTACATCAATATCGTGCCAAGTCTAATACGAGATGCATCACAATATACTGTGCACGAACCTACGGGCAACACCAACACTGGCACCATATTCAAAGCTGTCTTGAGCTTCTGAAATCTCACCTCAAACTCGTCTGACCATCTGAACGGGGCACCCTTCAGGGTCAACCTGGTCAATGGGGTTGCTATAGATGAGAATCCTTCACAAACCGATGGTAATAACCCACCAAACTTAAGAAAATCCGGATCTCTGTAGCTGAAGTAGGTCTAGGCCAGTTCTAAACTGCCTCAATGTTCTTAGGATCTACTTGAATATCCTCAGCCGACATAAACGTGCCCCAAAAAAGGGAGTTAGTCCAACCAAAACTCGCATTTTGAAAACTTAGCATAAAACTGGATGTCTCTCAGAGTCTAAAGTATGATCCAAAGATGCTGCTCATGCTCTTCTCGGCTACGCGAGTAGATAAATATATCATCAATAAACACAATCACAAAGGAATCCAAAAAAGGCTTGAACACCTAGTTCATCAAATCCATAAATGATGATGGAGCATTTGTCGGCCCAAATGACATCACTAGAAACTCATAATGCCCATATCGAGTCTAAAAAGCTGTCTTATGGACATTGGATGCCCTAATCCTCAACTGGTGGTAACAAGACCTCATATCGATTTTTGAAAACACCTTGTCACCCTGAAGCTGGTCAAATAAGTCATCAACCAACGGCAATGGATACTTCTTAATGGTGACTTTGTTCAACTGTCGATAGTCTATACACATCCTCATCAATCTATCTTTGTTCTTCACAAACAACACAGTCACACCTCAAGGTGAGACACTAGGTCTAATGAAGCCCTTATCAAGCAAATCTTGCAACTGCTCCTTCAATTCGTTCAACTCTAGGGGCCATACGGTGCAGCGGAATAGAGATGGGCTGAGTGTCTGGAGCTAAATCAATACAGAAGTCAATATCCCTGTCGGGTGGCATCCCCGGTAGGTCTGCAAGAAAGACCTCTAGAAACTCACAAACAATTGGTACTGAATCCTTGGAAGGAACCTCCGTACTTGAATCAAGGATATAAGCCAAATAAGCTAGACACCCCTTCTCAATCATATGTTGAGCCTTCACATAAGAAGTAGCCCTACTGGTAGAATGGCCAGGAGTTTATATCCACTATAATTGAGGCAACCTTGGCAAGGCTAAGGTCACTGTCTTGGTGTGACAATCCAATATAGCGTGATAAGGTAACAACCAATCCATATCTAAAATGACATCAAAATCAACCATATCGAGAAATAGAAGATATACACTAGTCTTAAGACTCCCAATGTTAAGCACACACAAATAATAAGCACGATCTACAACAATAGCACCTCCTACAAGTGTGAACATATATACATGAGCATTCAAAGAATAACGAGGTACAACCAAATATGAAGCAAAACAGGATGACACGTAGGAATATGTAGAACCAGATCAAATAAAACTGAATAATATCTAGTGCAAACTGAAACGGTACTTGTGATAACATCATCAGATGACTCAGACTCAGGTCTGGCTGGAAAAGCATAACATCAGGGCTAGGGCCCACCACTCTAAACTACATCTTTATAACGGGCCCTAGTGCTAGCCTCCACCTCTAGCGGCCTGAAATCCACCTCTAATGGTTTGACCTCCACTTCTAGCTGCCTTACCCCTACCTTTAGTTGGCTGGACAGGCGCTGAAGCACCTGGTGCTAGGACCATGACACGAGAACCCTGATGTTGGGAACTGCTTGATACTCTAGGCAAAAATCTATCAATGTGCCTCGGATCACCACAAGTATAACAGGACCTCAGCTACTATGACTACTAACCCTAAAACTGACCCTGTCAGCCTAAGTAAACACCCTAAAAAATGTAGAGCGGAGGTGCACTAATAGGAGCTGGTGGTGCAGTATAGGCTAGCTAGTCAAAATAATACATATGAGGGCCACAACCACATGAAGCATAACAAGATGCCTGGAGTGCTGAATGAAATGGCCTAGGGGGATGGACTCTAGCAAAAGTACCCTACCTCTAGATGAGTAACCACTTAATCCACTGGAATGACGATGCCTCTTGTCAGACCCTTGACCCCCCCCCCCCCATGTGCAAGAACCATCTCGACTCGCCTAGTGATATTGGCAACCGTCTAAAAAGAAATCTCACTCCTGGTCTCCTTAGACATATACAACTTGATAGGCTGAAAAAGTTCCTCAATAAACATCATCACCCTCTATCTCTCGGTAGGAAGCAAAAGAATAGTATGATGGGCCAGATCCAAAAAGCGGGTCTCATACTGGGTGACAGACATACTGCCATGCTAGAGACGCTCGCACAACCGACAATACTTCTCTCTCAATGTGATAGGGAGGAAATTCTCTATAAAGAGCTTACAGAACTGGTCCTAAGTAAGAGCAGGCAACCTATCTGGTTTGGTTAACACATAATCCCTCCACCATTTCTTGGCGGAACACGTCATCTGAAATATAGCAAATCGACCCTATTGGTCTCCACTATACCCATGTTTCATAGCACCCCATGATAGATGTCAAGATAATCCTGGGTGTCCTATGAAGATGAACCACTGAAGTGAATTGGAAAAAGCTTAGTAAACCTGTCGAATCTCGATAAAGCCTCAAAAGTCATGGCGGGTCCCTCACCGGCCTATGCTGCAACTATCGGCTGAACTACTCCAACTAGCTAAGCTGCTGGAGTCTGAAACTAGGGAGCCATCTGAAACAGAGTGTGAGTAGCGGGAGTCTATGCTCCTCCCCCAGCCTGAGAGATTGATGGTGCCATAGAAAACGTAACGGTCTGGGCTACACTCTCCATAAGGTCCACTAAACGGACTAGAGCATCCTAAAGCACTGGGGTGGCGATGAACCCCTCTGAGACATGAGATGGTCCAACAGGCACAGTCTCAATAGAAATGATAACCAGGACAATCAATATGCCTTTGAATTTAAAATAATTAAACACGGTAAGGAAAAGTGCACGACATCACCCTTCGTGCTTTTACTCTTAACCTCACAATATAAATCGATAGATATGTCACGGGATCACCCTTCATGCATTAACTCTCATAACATAGCACGACATCACCCTTCGTGCATTAATACTCACAATATGGCACGACATCACCCTTCATGCATTGACACTCACAATATGGCACGACATCACCCTTCGTGCATTAACACTCTCCCTTACTATAAAGCAATGAAAAAATAACAACAAGGAGATATAATAATAAAAACAAGCCTTACTTCAACATTTGGTTCCACAATACCAACCTCAACTTTGAAATCAATACTCAATTATTACCATAAATCCATAGACATAATAAGAATAATCAATTTAACAATAACTAGTCTAAACATGATCAAAGAAATTAATAATTACAAGAAATCAAGTCCCACTTGTATGCTTAAACCCGACAACAATGCAGAAGTACTCGTCACATTACATATACATTGCACCTAACATCTAAACATGTAGAAAATAGACAAATAAGTCCTAGTCCCTCAAGTCAAGGTTAATCACGACACTTACCTCACTCCAAAGACCAAACTCAAAGCTCAACCACAACTTTGCCTTTCAAAAAAGCCTCTGAACCAATAGAATCTAGAAAATTACCAACCAAAAGATTCAAATTAAGCCTTAGGAACTACCCACGATTGCAAAGAATTCAATTTAGGTCATTATTGAAAAAGTCAACTCCAAGGCTTTTTTGGTCTAAACCCGAAATTCAGACCAAAATCCGATTACCCATTCACCCCCGAGCCCAGTTATGTAATTTGTTTTGGAATCCGACCATAATTTGAGGTCTAAATCCCCATTTTACAAAAATCCCTAGTTTTACCCAAACCCCAAATTCCCACCATGAAAACACAATATTTTAGGTTAAAACCTTAGGAAAAGTAATGAAGGATTGAAATAAAATAGTTTAGGATCACTTACCAATGATTTGGGAAAGAAAAGTTCTTTGAAAAATCACAACTAGGGTTCTTGAGTTTGAAAATTTGAGGAATAAACCAAAAATCTCGTCTAAGTCTTATTTTGATCAGTTGTAGATGTCGCATTTGTGACCTAGGGTTCACAAATACGAGCCCCGCAAATGTGAAGGTTTCATATTTCTTCTTTCATTGAATTTGCGATGAATTGTTCACAAATACGAACACTGACCCTTTCGTAAATGCGACCACTTGATCGCATTTGCGATTACTACCCCTCCTGACTCACTTCACAAAATGCAAAGTATGTTTCGCAAATGCGAATTCAATGTGGACCAGCTACTCATTGCAAATGTGATGAGTAACTCTGTTTACCATGAAAATGGTAATAACAATTAAATTTGTTGATGGGACTCTAAAAATACGTGATCTATTTTTACGCTAGTTGTTTAAGCAGTTGATGCTAGGTGTATGAAGTTAAAAGATGAAACACGAGCTAAAATGGAGCAGTAGTCGAACCGACGGGTTAGTTATCCGGGCCTCAGACTGACCAATATGGGGCCTCGAGGTCGATACCTGGGCTCGGGCTCGAGCTATTAGGGAAAATCGGGGAAGGGTTAACAATTAGGATAAATTTAAGATAGGCTCTTTATGGCCAATGACAAGCGATAAATGAAGAACAAGTATGAAGTTAGTAAATAGGAGCATTAGTATCGAGAGAGTAAGTTAGAGAGAAAAGCGAGAGATAGAGAGTTATTATTTATCTCACATAGAATAGTTGGAGCAACAACAGGTCCTTTATAAAATGGCAAGGATCCCCTTTTTATAGAAGGGGAAATCCTCACATAGTACACAATGAATTAATTATAAAGGCAGAGGGATGGGACAACTAGATGTGACACCCTAATACAGGTTCTGGGCAGGCCGACTTTGTCAATATCAGCTACATGCCTTTGGAACTCCCCTCTTCTTATCATAGCCGTTGGTATGCACTACCCCCGGGATCAAAACCCGATGGCTTTTAAAGGTGGGTCTCGACCTCGGCTTCGAACCTCGAGAAGCATGTTCACGAGACGACCCAATAACGGGGAAATCAGGCCCCTGGTTTTACTGTATATAAATAGTTTCTGTGTTTCTTAGAGTGAAAGTGATAAGAAACGACCTTGAATTTCTTCCTCCTTCGTTATTCTTGTAATCGGCAACGGCCACAAGATTCCAAGATACGATACGGACGCTGCCCTTGCAGGTTTCTACATTGACTATGGCAGTTGACTGCCTTTTGGCCTCCTTCAATGCACACATAGTGCTTTTATAAATACTCTCCTTCTTATTTTCTATAAACCATTGTGTTCCCAAATCCCTGAGAAGGTTCACGATTCCTTTGTTTTTGTTTTTTCTCTCAGGAACGTAACTGTTTTTCATCATCCAGAATCTTCTAGAGATGGCAAAAATGCCCCCCTCTATTTCTCAGGAGGTTGCGGTCTTATCCTCTTCGCTTCTATCCCAAGGTGAAGTGGCCACACCTCCTCGTGCTGAGGAATGCGTCCCGGGATCTTTTGCGATGACTTCCGATTTCAAGGTCGAGAGACCTTCGTCAAAGCTAGAGCATCGCGAGCCCATAACTCAGTATATTAGCTCGGTAACAGACGTCGGGAGAGTGAGGACTGACTGCCGCTGGGGAGATACTGTGTTTGTGGAGATCCTTGCTCGAGATGAAGATATTATGGCTCATGAAGTAGGATTTCTAAGTGTGTATACATATCCATTCACTTTAGGGCCGGTGGGGCCCTCCTCGCCCCCAATCAACCCCATGATTCTCGATTTTTATCGACGGTATCAGGTAACCCATGGTCAAATTCATCTTTCATTTTGGTGCGTTGTTTAAAATATCAGGCATTACACAAACATGATAGAGGAGATGCCCTTTACCCCCAACCACCTGATCAGGAAGTATAGCCCTCGTCTCCTTCGTGGGGGCCTAATTAAACTCTATTGTGGAGCCCCGAGGTCCCTTTTTACCTGTACCGAGGAGCTCGAGAATAGGGAATGGGCAAGTTGGTTCATCCGAGTGAGGACCTCTAACCTGATCCCAGCAAAAAAGATGTTGTTCCCCGAGAGGTGGAATGTAGGGCGTAAGTAAAACGTTTTGTCAGGTCTTCCTTTGCTTATTTTTGAAAATATTTCTCCAAACATCTAAATCTACTTCTCTTGCTATTTTAGCCATAGAAATCTACCTCAGTATGGTTTCGGACCTGCAGGATTGGGTCGGCCACTTATACTCGCTTTGCTCATATGTTGAACGAGTGTGGCGAAATATATCCCTATCCCGGTGGGAAGCCAAAGATCATGGTAAGCCCCAAACCCTATGCATCTGCTCGCTTTGATTCAAATCACTATTAGTAGCGTTCCTCATTATTTGTGTTCAACTTCTGCATTTGTGTAGGCCTGGGGGAAGTCCCTTTGATGAAGGAGGCACCACCTGGTGAGGGGGACGCCTTAGTGCCTAGCGAGAGAAAAAGAAGGCAGGGGGATCTGTTGGTCGGGCTGCCAGAGTTTAAGAGGGTTAAGGTGGAGTATCAAGTACTTCCCCCGAGTTGGCTGGCGGTAGGGATTCTCCCCGAGTTGAAGTGCCCTTGATAGGAAAATCGGAGAGGCCCAGCTCGGGGTCCAGGGTGAACAAGGGATGGAAAATTTAATTGATCCTACAACGCTGTGATTGTTATTGATTCTCCTTAGGGAGTGATCTTACTGCCTCATGGAATGCAGGATGTTCCACGTGAATAGACCTCCGATGCAGGGGCACCAGTCAAAGGCGAAGATACGCTTGAGTGACCGCCAATCGCTCTCGAGGGAATTCCTGAGGTTGATGCTTCACTCGTTTATGGCGAAATGGCAGACTTTGCGAGCAGGTAAATTTTGCTAACTTTGTCCTCCGTTTTGGGCTGCTCCGATCATTATTTTTCTAACTCGTCCTTTTTCTTGGATTCAGGCCAAAGCGCTTTATAGCCAGGATTTCACCCGATACCAGGATGAGGTGAACCGTCACGAGCATGAGGTAGCCTATCTTACCAAGCAGGTTACTCATCCCCATTTCACTATCATATGAATCTTCGTTCGATTCCAATGCTTTTAACATCTAGGACCTGATTCATGCAGTTTGAAAAGGAAAACACCATGCTGAGGGGGGAGCTCCAGTCCAGAGATGCCAAAATTTTCGAGCTCAGTTGGTATATAGGGGAGATAACTTCCGAGAGAGACACTCTCCAAGGTAAGGTAACCTTATTCGAGCGTCACCTCCAGGATGCGAATGAGGACGGTGACAAGTACAGAAGTCTTAATTCCGAGATGGTAGCTGCATTATCTAGGATCAAAGCCGAAGCTGAGGCGCTTGTATCCTCACATGGGGAGGAAGCTATTGTTGCAAGTGTTCGCATTAAGAGGGCGTCTGAGAAGGCTAGCCTGAATTTGACTCAAGTTGTGGATCGTGCTCGGCCGGATTCTCGAAAGCAGATGTTCGAAGGTGTACCGGGTGGTAGCTCGGGCGATGCCGAAAATGGGAGTGGATCCCCGAAAAGGGAAGATTCCATTGAGAAGGGGCCGTCTGGGGATGCATAGCTGTCGGGGTGCAACCCTTGGGGAAGCCAATGAGAATGTAGGCTCAACGATGGATTAGGATTTTGTATGTTTTCCTGTTTGTATATAGTACTTTCATACTGTCATATGTATAAAGTAGACCATGTGGCTTTACTTCTTCCACACAACCCCCCCCCCCCCCC
>MU696314.1:115482-172752 GCA_026770625.1 Nicotiana glauca | reverse complement strand
AACCCCCCCCCCCACCTTCTATTTCACTTTTGGCTATGCGGACTTGTTATAGAGTTAGTGAGAATCCTTAGATTCATGAGATGGCCCTGGGGCTCATTAGGCAGGCTTGGGGGCTCTTACGCGCTCGGTCGAAGCGACCTTCAGTGTAAGCTAGCGTTAGAGCTCTTATGCTTTTTCTCTACTATTTTGGGTTTAGTCTTTGAGTCGGGTTTCGACTCGAGCTCATCTGATCCTCAAGCTTCTGCGTTCGCATGGGTGAGTGACAATGGCTCTTACGCCTTTGAAGCGATCTTTTGTGTGTGTGGCCCTGAGGCTTGTTAGGCTGGCGACGATGGCTCTTATGCTTTGCCCTTAGGCATGTTTAGTTAACTATTTTGGGTGCAGTCTATGAGTCAGGTTTTGACTCGAGCTCAATAAACCCTCAAGTTTTGTATTTGTGTGGGTTGGCGACAATGGCTCTTACGCCTTACCCTTAGGTATGTGCAGTTAACTATTTTGGGTTTAGTCTCTGAGTTGGGTTTCGACTCGAGCTCAATCGACCCTCAAGTATTGTATTTGTATGGGCTGGCGATAATGGCTCTTATGCTTTGCCCTTAGGCATATATAGGCTTTAGTTTCCTTTTGTTATGGACTTTTGCAATAATTTTGCCTGACCCGTCGTTGGTTCGGGAAGAACCTCAATTTCAAGTCATTTGTAGATATGCTCGAGCACCTCGAAAGGTTTGGCTCATAGGCTGAGTAGCTCGAAGCCTTATGATTTGGAGCTGACATGGTCTAAGCTATTTTGCCTGTCGAGGGTAGCCTATTTAACCGGTTCTTTTCAAAGTAGATTCGCAGTAATGGCCTATAATTTTGTAGCGATAGTCGAGCATCCCCGAATCACATTAATTTGACTGGTACAACCGTATGTTCGTAGTCATTTATGTTTGGACAGAGCCATTTTGTCCCGAGTATAGTAGTTTAGGCTTCTATATCGAGGGTATGCCTTTTTAGGGGTCTTACAAACTCAATATATAGCCTAAATTTTGGGATCGAGTTTATGCCTGTAGTAAGGTCTTACAAACTTTTCATGCCTTTTGAGGTCTTATAGTATTTGTTAATACTTGGTACAAGTATGATTCATGCCTTGCTTGAGGTCTTACAGTTTTTGTTGATACTTAGTACACGTATGATTCATGCCTTGCTTGAGGTCTTATAATTTTTGTCGATATTTGGTACAAGTATGATTCATGCCGTGCTTGAGGTCTTATAGTTTTTATCGATACTTTGTACAAGTATGATTCATGCCTTGCTTGAGGTCTTATAATTTTTGTCGATACTTGGTACAAGTATGATTCATGCCTTGCTTGAGGTCTTCGAGTTTTTGTCGATACTTGGTACAAGTATGATTCATGCCTTACTTGAGGTCTTACAGTTTGTGTTGTTGCCTTGTGTAAGTTTTACAAGACCGAGTCTGCCCGCTCAGGGTCTTATGGCCTTGGGGTTTTTAATGAATGGCAATTGGCGACAGTCTCTGAGTTATCGAGTTTGTTTAGGCTCGAGAGCCGTTACCCGTAAGCTCCAAATTGCCTCATTGAGGGCTTAAGATTTTGGAGATTCCTACCCCGAGGTCATGACGCCAGTCTGTGAGTGTTCGGGACTTTTTTATTTCCTGGAGATGTTTCGTGATTTCTGTGCTTCCTCATTGAGTGCTTATGATTTTGGAGTTCCGACCCTGAGGTCATGCGAGTGCCGAATTATTGATGCCAGTCTCCGAGTATTAGGGGCGCTCTTGGTGGAGGAATCTTTGTTGAGAAAATGTTGAGTTTCCTTAGGAGTATGAGATGTTTTGGCAAAAGACATTCTTTGATTCCTTGGCACAATTACACATCGTTTGGTTTTCGTGGGTCCAGCTTATACGGGCACGGTTCATTCGACCGTTTGGCCTAGTACATCATTTTTCTATTGGAATCTTGTTTGGCGTTCCTTGGTTCTTCCGAGTAGATGACCTTCTGAGAGGATGCCCTCCAGTGTTCGGGGTTGATTGCAAAGGAAGACTTGAACACTTGTTGTATCCTCCTTAGGTAACATGTAGGTGTTGCCTCGTTAAAACCCTCTTTGGGACAAAATACGGTCGAAGGAAAAGAGTGCAACGCTTGCTCGAGGGTGTTTACGAAATTATCAATTGGACGCCCTAGCAGTAATATCGTTTTAGCATCGATATATTCCAGTTTCTCGGAAGTTGTTCGCCCTCCATGGTGTCGAGCTTATAAGATCCTTTGCCGACTACTTTGAGGACACGGTACGGTCCTTCCTAGTTTTGGCCCAGCTTCACTTCATTAGGGTTTTGGGTGTTAAGAGTGACTTTCCTTAGTATAAGTCCCTGACCCCGAAATACTGGAGATTTGTTCTCATGTTATAATATCTTTCGATTCTCTACTTATGGGCAGCCATCCGGATCAGCGAGGCTTCTTGTTTTTCATCTATTAGTTAAAAGGTCGTTGTAATGGCCTCATTGTTTGAGCTCTCGTTAGTGTGCTGGAATCTGGCTATCGGCTCCCTGACTTCTACTAGTATCAAAGCCTCAGCAATGTATACTAAAGAGAAAGGTGTTTCTCTGGTGCTTGATTTTGAAGTTGTTCGGTATGTCCATAGCACCTCGGGCAGCGTTTCTCTCCATTTTCCCTTGGCACTCTCCGGTTTCTTTTTTAAATTCTTAATGATGGTTTTATTTGTGGATTCGGCCTGGCCGTTTGCACAAGGGTGGTAAGGCATCGACAGGATCCTCTTGATTTTGTGATCTTCAAGGAACTGTGTTACTTTGCTCCCGATGAACTACCTCCCGTTTATGTTATTTCAGATGGGATTATGAATCAACATATGATGTGGTCCCATATGAAGTTGATGACTTCCTTTTCTCTTATTTTTTTCGAATGCCTATGCTTCCACCCATTTTGAGAAGTATCAGTCATAAATAAAATGAATATAGCTTTACTTGGTGCTGTTGGCAAAGGGCCGATGATGTCCATTCCCCATTTCATAATTGGCCATGGTGATAAGACGGAATGTAGTTTCTCATCTGGCTGGTGAATCATGCGAGCGAATCTCTGGCATTTATCGCACTTTCAAACAAATTCTTTGGCGTCTTTTTCCATGTTGTCCCAATAGTAGCCTGCTCTGATCACCTTTCGGACGAAGGAGTCGGCGCCGGAATGATTTCCATAGGTACCCTCATGATTTTCTCAGAGTACATAATCTGCATCACCTGGCCCTAAGCATACCGCCATGGGGCCATCGAAAGTTCTCCTATACAGAGCCTCATTTTTGTCAAGCAAGAACTTGGCTGCTTTGGTTTGCAGGGCCGTTGATTCTTTTGGATCCGCGGGCAACTTCCCGTCCTTTAAATAATCAATATATTTGTTCCTCCAATCCCATATTAAGCTGGTAGAATTGACCTCAGTGTGGCCTTCCTCGATCACTGATTTAGATAACTAAACAACATCCCCGGGGAGTAGGTCTTCTTCTTCAACGGATGATCCCAGGTTTATGAGGGCATCGTTCTCGCTATTATGTTCTCGAAGTACATGGGCTAAGGTCCACTCTTTGAAGTGACGTAGCGTCACTTGGAGTTTTTCCAAATATCTCTGCATCCTGTCTTCCCGGTCTTCGTAGCTCCCATTCACCTGGCTTACTACCAGGAGTGAGTAGCATCTTGCCTTGATGGTGTCGGCTCCCAAACTTTTGGTCAGTTCTAAACCTACAATAATAGCCTCGTACTCGGCCTCATTATTAGTCAATTTTGCAGTCTTTATAGATTGTCGGATTACGCCGCCAACGGGTGGCTTTAGGACTATACCGAGCTCGGATACTCTTATGTTTGTGGCAACATACGTGAATAGGGTCCATACCTTGGAAGACGTGCCTGGTTTTAGTAAAAGTTCCTTCTCCACCTCGGGTACGAGGGAGGGTGAGAAATTATCCACGAAGTCCTCCAGAATTTGGTACTTGATGGTCGTTCGAGGTTGATATTCAATATCATACCCCCCAAGTTTGATGGCCTATTTGGCCAATCGGCCCGATAGCTCGGGTTTGTGCAATATGCTCCGAAGGGGGTACCTCAACAGAATGCAGATACGGTGACATTGGAAATAGGGTTTCAATTTTTGTGAGGCGGTGATTAGCGCGAGAGTCAATTTTTCTAGATGGGGATACCTGGTTTCGGCGTCCCCTAGAGTCTGGCTTACATAATAAATAGGAAATTTTGTACCTTCCTCTTCTCGAACTAGTATGCCGCTTACCGCTATTTCAGACACAGCCAAGTATAGATATAGTATTTCACCCTCCTTTCGTGTATGGAGCAAAGGCGGACTGGTCAGCTATCGTTTCAGCTCCTCTAAGACATGTTGGCATTCCGGAGTCCATTCAAAGTTGTTCTTTCTTTTAAGTAAAGAGAAGAAATGATGGCTCTTATCTGACGACCTTGATATGATTCTGCCCAGGGATGTTATCCATCCTGTTAGCAGTTGCACGGCCTTTACATTATTTACCAACGTGATTTCTTCGATGGCCTTAATTTTTTCGGGGCTAATATCTATCCCCCTGTTTGATACCATAAAGCCCAGGAATTTACCCGAACCCACTCCGAAGGCACACTTCTCGAGGTTGAGCTTCATGTTGTAACTTCTGAGGATGTTGAAAGTTTCCTACAAATGAGTTAAATGGTCCTCTGTGCGCAGGGACTTAACTAGCATATCATCAATATATACTTCCATCGATCTACCCACTTGATGTTCCAACATTTTATTAACTAGGTGTTGCTACGTTGCCCCTAGGATTTTAGCGCGAAGGGCATCACGTTGTAGCAATAAGTTTCATACTTTGTGATGAATGAGGTTTTCTCCCTGTCCTCGGGGTTCATCTGGATTTGATTATACCCTGAGTAGGCATCGAGAAAGGAGAGGGTCTCGTGGCCGGCCGTAGTGTTAATTGGACGATCGATGTTAAGAAATGGGAAGGAATCTTTGAGGCACGCCTTATTCAAGTCTTTATAATCTACGCACATTCTCATCTTATTTCCCTTTTTAGGTACCACTACTACATTGGCCTCCCATTCAGGGTATTTTACCTCTCTAATGGATCCTATTTTAAGAAGTTTTGTTACCTCTTCGTTGATGAAGGCATATTTTACCTCGGACTGTGATCTTATCTTCTTATTTACGGGTTTAAACTTGGGATCGACGCTCAGTCTGTGGGAGGTTATTTCTGGCGAAATTCCTATCATATCTAAGTGGGACCAAGCAAAATAGTCGATATTGTTAATAAGGAATTGAATGAACCCTTGCCTGAGTTCAGGCGTTAGCCCCGTTCCCAGGTATACCTTACGGTCCGGGAGGTGTTCGATCAAAATGATCTGCTCCAGTTCTTCGACTGTCAACTTAGTTGTGTCCGATTTTTCGGGGGCGACGAAGGTCTGAGGGGAGAGGAAATCTTCCTCGTCTTCCTCGTGGGTCTGCGTGTTCTTAGGCTTATCCAAGATAGGGTGTGTGGGGTTCGGAACCTCATGGTGAACCGCGAACATTTATTTCGCCGCCCGCTGTTCTCCATATATGGCCATTACGCCGTCCTTTGTGGGGAATTCTATCACCTGGTGTATGTTTGACGGTACCACTCTCATGCTGTGTATCCAAGGCCTGCCAAGAAATACATTGTACCTTATGTCGCCATTGATGGCTTGGAACTCGGTGTTCTGAATTGCACCGAACGTGTCGATCAAGAGGGTGATCTCTCATTTCGTTACTTCGCCGGTCATGTTGAAGCCATGGAGGAATCGAGAGATGGGAGTGACTCGATCCAGGAACCCCAATTGTCCTACCACCTCTAATCTAATTATGTTGGTTGAGCTGTCTGGATCCACGAGCACACATTTTATCCTTGTATCGTTTAAAAGAAACGAGATTACCATCGCGCCATTGTGCGGTTTTGTCATGGCCTTGAGATCATCCTCGTTGAACGTGAGGGTGTCTTCGGACATGCGGTTTTGGATTGTCCCTTGTTCTGTAGCGGACATTTTTGTTCGTTTGAATATGGGTCCTTGGGGGATGTCGGTCCCTCCAATAATCATATGAACATCATGTCGGAGAATCTCTTCTTCCACCCAGGTTGAGTTTTGCGGTGGTGTGCCGACATCTGGAATAGCCATATCCTTCTCTCCGTGGTGTTCAAGATTGTTGTTCTCAACTCTATTCACTGAGCCAGACATTTTGTACTGAAATCAAAGATCTTGGACGAGAAAAGTGTGAAAGATAACTTGCATTGTGTAATGAAACCAACAAGAAAATAATCACTATTATTTTTAGCCCCACGGTGGGCGCCAAACTGTTTACCGTGAAAATGGTATTAACAATTAAATTTGTTGATGGGACTCTAAAAATACGTGATCTATTTTTATGCTAGTTGTTTAAGCAGTTGATGCTAGGTGTATGAAGTTAAAAGATGAAACACGAGAAAAAATGGAGTTGTAATCGAACCACGTGGTTAGTTATTCGGGCCTTGGACTGACCGATGCGTGGCCTCGAGGTCGATGCCTGGGCTCGGGCTCAAGCTATCGGGGATAATCGGGGAAGGGCTAACAGATAGGATAAATTTAAGGGAGACTCTTTATGGCCAATGACAAGCAATAAATGAAGAACAACTATGAAATTAGTAAATAGGAGCAATAGTAACGAGAGAGTAAGCTAGAGAGAAAAGAGAGAGAGAGAGAGAGAGAGAGAGAGAGAGAGAGAGTTATTATTTATCTCATGTAAAATAGTTGGAGCAACAATAGGTCCTTTACGAAATGGAAAGGATCCCTTTTTTATAGAAAGAGAAATCCCGACATAGTACAGAATGCATTAATTATAAAGGTAGAGAGATAGGACAACTAGATGTGACACCCTGATACAGGTTCTGGGAAGGTCGGCTTTGTCAATATCAGATGCGTGCCTTGGGAAATCCCCTCTTCCTATCATAGTCGTTGGTATGCACTACCCCTGGGGTCGAAACTCGATGGCTTCTGAAGGTGGGTCTTGACCTCGGCTCTGAACCTCGAGAAGCATGTTCGCGAGGCGACCTAACGATGGGGAAATCGTGTCACGACCAAAATCCACTAAGGGTCGTGGTGGCGCCGGACACCTCTGCCAGGCAATCCAACTAAATTATCAATTAAATTCTCTTTTAATACCTTTGAAAATCTAGGATTTTTCCTTCCATTTTTCATAATTAAAAAATCTCTACTTCAATTCAAATTAAGTAATAGCTACTAGTGCACAGCTTTCAAAAACCATCCCAGAACCCGGTGTCACAAGTGCATGAGCATCTATCGATAAAGAAAATAAAATACAACATCTGTCCGAAATACAGTGGGCAGGGAATAAATATAAAAATAGTAAAAGAAACTACACCAGCTGCGGGTCGCCTCGAACAATGCAGCTCACCTAGTCCCAAAATCATCCGCGCTGCTATGCCCCGCAGGCCACTAGAGTTGCGTATACATGTGCAACAAAAATGCACAGAAGTGTAGTATGAGTACATAATCAACGTGTACTCAGTGAGTATCCCGCCTAATCCTGAAGGGGTAGAGATGAGATGGTCAACATTGACGCTCTCTAATGGTCCAATAATGATTCATCCTTAATATATATATTAAATAGTGGATTTATTTTATAAGCATGATTTTTAATCCAGATAGAGGAAACAAGTGAACACGTAATTCTTTCATAGGAAAATTTCCAGAATTTCTTTAAATATAATCCAAATATTTTTAAGCCACAAAAAGGCAATAATAGCTTAATTAAGTTCAGGCAGCAACACAAATATACGCAAATCACACCGAGGCGACGGCCCGATCCAACAGAAATAAATGTGCACTTGCCAAGGGTCGACGACGCGCCTATAGATGCATCTATTAATCTGCTGAGGCGTTCGGCCCATTCCAAAATAAACACACACAGATAGACAGTCAGTCAAGAAGTTAATCATGGAGCAATTATCCAAGAAGGCAAATTCTCTTTAATAATGTGAGAAAACGAAGCTTAAGTCTTTTTAGAAATCCATTTTATTAATTTAATGTGATTTAAGCAATTCAAGCCATCAATGAGTTCACAAATAATCCAAATATAACATGCTTTTGGGTCCTAGACTACCCGGACAATAGCATAATAGTAGCTACGCACGGACTCTCGTTACCTCGTGCGTACGTATCCCCCACAAATAGGAGCACATAACCAATTTAACTCACCTATGGGGTAAATTCCCCCTCACAAGATTAGAAAGGAGACTTACCTCGCTCCGAAGATCCATAATCGGCATTCTGCATTCTTCCGAAGGCTCGAACCAACGCACAAACTCTAAAACTAGCCAATGGTCATACAAATCCATTAATATATGCTCAATTAAACTTTACAACCCAATTTGTAACAATTCCTAACCTCGAACGAAAAGTTGACAAAAATGCCCTCGGGCCCACGTGCTCGGAATCAGAAATTTCTCAAAGATAAAGTTTACCCATGAACTCGCGAACTTAAATATATGATTTTCTCTTAGTTCCATACTCAAAATCGTGGCTAAATTCCAAGAATATAATTTTCTAGGTTTTCCTCCAAAACCTTATTTTTTATACTAATTTTCATGCCCAATTCATACATAATCAATGTATTTAACTCATAATAGGTGGGAACAACTTACCTTAACATTGATGACGAAAATCCCCTCTTGAAGCTCTCCAAAATCGCCCATACCAAATGGAAAATGGGAGAGAAATGACCATCTCCCGATTTAAAATAACCTTCTGCCTCCAGGTACTTTCGCTTCTGCGGAAATACCCGCTTTCGCGGTCTCGCTTTTGCGGAAAATATTCTGCTTCTGCGGTCCCTGGGCTCCAGCCCAATTTCGCTTCTGTGGACGTCCAACCGCTTCAGCGGTTCCACTTTTGCAAGAAACCAGCCACTTTTGCGGCTTCCACTGGGCCTCCCATTTTCGCTTCTGCGATTAGCCCACCGCTTTTGCGGATTTATGAACGCATAAGCGATCCATGCTCCCTTCTCCCCAACCGCTTCTGCGGCTCCTTTCCCACTTCTGCGGGGCCGCTTTTGCGGTCCCAATTCCGCAGAAGCGGAAATACCAGCAACCAGCAACTTCAGCCTTCCAAAATTCCATTTTCAATCCGCTAACCACCCGGAATCCACCCGAGGCCCCCCGGGACCTCAACAAAACCTACCAACCAATCCCAAAACATGTTACAGACTTTCTCGAGGCCTTAAATCACATTAAACAACGCTAAAATCACGAATCAACCTCCAATCCAAGCTTTATGAACTTTAGAACTTCCAACTTCTACTTCCGATGCTTAAACCTATCAAATAACGTCTGATTGACCTCAAATTTTGCACACAAGTCATATTTGACATTACAGACCTACTCCAACTTCCGGAATCGGATTCCGACCCCTATATCAAAAAGTCCACTTCCGGTCAAACTTCTCAAAAACCTTCAAATTTCTATCTTTAGCCAAATGGCTTCAAAATGACCTACGGACCTCCGAATTCACTTCCGATCGCGCTCCTAACTCCAGAATCACCATACGGAGCTACTCCAGTCTCGAAATTCCAAACGGACATCGATAACACTGAAATGCACTTCAGACCAAACTTATGAAATTTCTTCTAAAATGCTAACTTCCACAATAGGCGCCAAAACACTCCCGGGTTATCCAAAAACCCGATCCGGGCATACGCCCAAGTCCGATATCATCATACGAACCTGCTGGAACCTTTAGATCCCGATTCCGAGGTTGTTTACTCAAAATTCCAATCCTAGTTCATTTCTTTCAACTTTAAGCTTCTGAAATGAGAATTGTCTTCCCAAATCAACCCTGAACTTCACGAAATTCAATTCCGACCACGCGTACAAGTCAAAATGCCTGAAATGAAGTTGCTCATGGCCTCGGACTGCTGAACGATGCACTAGGGCTCAAAAAGACCGGTTGGGTCGTTACAAATTGGGCCCCCGATTTTACCATATACAAGCTGGTCAATGCGAACCCCTCAGAGGTAGCAAATGCGAGATCAAAGGTCTGCACTAGAACTGAAATACTAGCAACATTTCTAAGTCCAATTTTCACTCCGCAGCCTATTAGAAACTCATCTGAGCCCTAGGGGCTCTATACCGAATATGCAAACAAGTCTAAAAACATCATTCCTAACTTGCTCGCGGGATCAAATCGCCAAAATTACACCTAGAACTACGAATTGAACACTAAATCAAATGAAATTTTCATGGAAACTTTGAAACTTCTATTTTCACAACCTGACGTCCGAATCATGTAAACCAACTCCGTTTCTACCAAATTTGATAGAAAAGTTATAAATATGGTATTGGACCTATACCAGGTTTTTGAACCAAATACAAACCTGATATCCAAAAGTCAACCATTGTTCAAACATTTCAAACTCATTTAGCCTTTAACTTTCAATTTCAACAAAGTCTGATAACTCGGGCTAGGGACTTCCGAATTCAATTCCGGGCAAACGCCCAAGTCCCAAATCATGATACGGACCCATGGGGACCGTCAAAACATGAATCCGGGTCCGTTTCTCAAAATGTTGACCGAAGTAAACTCAAATGGATTTCAAAGCAAAATTTCGTATTTTCCACAGTTCTTAACATAAAAGCTTTCCAGAAACACACTTGAACTGCGCATGCAAATTGAGGACGGTTAAAATGAGGTTTTCAAAGATTTGAAATATGGAATTAGGTTTTAAGACATAAGATGACCTATCGGTTCATCACACTAATACAAGCAATTAAACTAACAATTTGAGTCCAAATACTGCAAGTAATAGCGTAATAAAGGCCTAGGTTTGCTAGGACATAACATGAATTCTAGCTACGCACGGACTCTCGTCACTTCATACGTACAAAGCACCCACAATTAGTAGCAAATAGAAATTTAAACACCTATTCGGTAAATTCTCTCTTACAAGGTTAGGCGGTAGACTTACCTCGTTCCCAAGTTCACTTTTAGGTCCACAAAATCACTCTAAAGGCCTCAAGTCAGTGTCGAACAATCACAAATGAGCAAAATATTGTATAATTCAATCAATATATACTCAAAAGTTCATAATTTAGCTACTAGAGTAATTTCCCAAACCAAATTGGAAGATTCTTAAAATTTACCCTTGTGCCCACGTGTCCGGATTCCAAAAATTCTTGAAGATAAATATTACTCATAACCTCACGAACCAAAATACATAATTTCTACTCAATTCCATAATCATTTTCGTGGTCTAATTTTATTTTTATTAAAACTAAAAAAATTAAAAAATCTCCTAAAATTTTAACAATTTCTACCAAATAACCAAATGTTCCAAATAAAAATCGGCCACAAGTTGAGAGAAATGAACCAAATAAGCCTAAATACCTAAATTTTAAAAACCTTTTTGCCCAGGCATCCCTTCTTCTCGATCGCAGAAGAGGCCTCGCGATCGCAAAGGAAAGCTAAGGCCTAAGAAAATTAAACTTCACGAACGCAACCAGATCCTCACAAACGCGAAGGCTTGCCTAGCCTTCGCTATGCAAATGCGAGGGCTTCTTCATGAACACAAAGACCAATCAACGTGCCACCCCCAGCCCCAGCTTCCTCTATGCGATTGCGGCCCTCTCATGCGAACACAAAGGCCACAGATCCCAGATCTCGCGAATGCGGAATGGGTGTCGCGAATGCAAAGCAACAATTACCAATCCCCCAAATCCCTTCTTCGCAAATGCGACCCAACCCCCGCGATCGCGAAGAACGAAACCAGAACCAATAGTGATAGATTTTTGGACTTAGCTCCGGGTGGTCTGAAACTCACCCGAGCCACTCGGGACCCTATCCAAATGCACCAACAAGTCCACAAACATAATATGGACCTTCACAAACTCTCGAAACACATAAAATAACATGAAAACTAATAATCTCAGCCCAAAACTAAATTGAATCAAATTATGAACTTCAAGCCTTTCAAGTTACTCCAAACGCACTGAATCATACTTAGACAACTCTAAATGGCACCAAATTTTGCGTACAAGTTATAAATCATACGGAACTATGCCCATGCTCAGAATCCCAAACAGACCTCGATAACATCAAAATCTACTCCAAATAAAATTTAAGGGACTTGAAAACCTTTAATGCGCCACCTTTCAACATTAAGCACCAAAATGCTCCCGGGCACGCCCAAGTCCAAAATCATTATACAAACCTATTGGAATCGTCAAATATTCATTCTGAGGTCGGTTACTCAAATTGTTGACTCAAGTCAAACTTGGCCATCTTAGGCCACTATTAAGGAACCAAGTGTTCCGATTTTAACCCGAACCGTTCCAAACTCAAGTCAACCATCCCCTCAAGTCATAAAATTGTAATGGAACATACGGGGAGTCTTAATTATTGGACGGGAATCTAAAATGCAAAATGACCGGTCGAGTTGTTACAATATCCACCTTTTAAACAAATGTTCGTCCTCGAACGGGTCTAGAATCATACCTGGAGTGTTGAATAGGTGAGGATATATGCTCCACATGTCTTCCTCGGTCTCCCAAGTCACCTCTTTTATTGGTTGACCTCTCCACTGGACCTTTACCACGGAAATATTCTTAAATCTCAATTGGCGAATTTGCCTGTCAAAAATAGCAACTAGTTCCACCTCGTTACCCAAGCTCTCATCTAGCTGAACCGTGGTGTAATCTAACACATGCGACATGTCGGCATGGTATATCCGGAGCATAGACACATTGAAGACCAAATGAAATCTCAATAGACAGGGAGGAAAATCAAGCTCATAAGCAACCTCCCCAACTCGTCTCAACATATCAAATTGGTCAATAAATCTTGGGGCCAACTTTCCCTTCTTCCCGAACCTGATGATTCCCTTCATCGGTGAGACTTTCAAGAGAACCTTCACTATAAATGTAAATCGCGTGCCTTCTTATCAGCACAACTCTTCTGTCTTCCTTGTGTTGTGTGATGTCGCTCCTGAATCAACTTTACCTTTTACAAGGCATCCTTCACTAAATTATTTCTATATAACCTAGCCTCATCGGGCTTAGAGTATCCGATGGGAGAACGACATCGCCGGCCATGTAAAGCGTCAAACGGAGCCATCTCAATTCTGAACTTATCACTGTTGTTATAAGTAAACACAACAAAAGGCAAGAATCGATCCCATTACCCTCAGAAGTTAATCACACATGCTCTGAGCATAACCTCCAGGATCTGAACTGTCCGCTTCAACTTCTTATTAGTCTGTGGATGAAAGGCTGTGCTGAGCTCTACTTGGGTATCCTAATCATTTTGTACTGCTCTGCAAAAGTTCAAAGTGAACTTAGGGCCTCGATCTCAAATAATGGAAACAAGAACACCATGCAATCGGACAATCTCCTGAATGTAAATCTGGGCCAATCTCTACGAAGATTACGTCATCACAATTGGAATAAAGTGTGCCGACTTGGTCAACTTGTCGACAATGACCTAAAAAACATCAAACTTTCTCAACGTTCGCAGCAACCCAACCACAAACTCCATAGTATTCTGCTACCATTCCCACTCTGGTATAACCATCTGCTGTAGTAGGCCACCTGGACTCTGTTACTCATACTTAACTTGCTGGCAATTTAGACAACTCTCTACATACTCAACTATGTCTTTATTCATCTGCCACCACCAATAATGCTGCCTCAGGTCGCTATACATCTTCATAGCACCAGGATGAATAGAATACCAAAAATTGTATGCCTCGTCTAGAATATTCTCCTTCAATCCATCAACACTAGGAATACATAAGTGAACCTAGATTCGCAGAACACCATCCTCACTGATAGTAACCTCCTTGGAACCACCCCGTAGTCTCACCTCTATAAGAACCAAAAGGTGCGTATAATCATACTGATGAGCCTTGATCCACTCAAATAATAAAGATTGAGCCACAACACATGCAAGAAATCGAATGTGATCTGAAATATACAACCTCACAAGCCTATTGCCAAGGACTAAATGTCCAAAGCCAATGGCCTCGCCTTCGCTGAAATGAATGCCAAGTTACCCATATTCTCGACCTTTCTGGTCAAGGCATCTACAATCACATTCGACTTGCCTGGATGATAAAGGATGTTAATATCATAGTCCTTTAGTAACTCAAGCCACATGCGCTGCCTCAAACTGAGATCCCTGTACTTGAACAAATGGTACAAGCTGCGATAATCAGTGAAAAACTCACAGGACACCCCGTAAAGATAATGCCTACAGATCTTGAGAGCGTTAACTATTGTGGCAACCCCAAATCATATATAGTGTAAATCTTCTCGTGGTGCTTCAGTTGACATGAAGAACATACAATAATTTTCCCCTACTGCATCAATACACAACTTAGGCCAATGCGTGAAGCGTCATAATACATATCATACATCCCTGAATCGGAAGGCAACACTAAAACCAGTATTTTAGTCAAAGTTTCATGAGCTTTGAAGGTCGCCCCGCAATCATCGGACCATTGCAACGGAGCACCTTTTTGGGTCAATCTAGTTAAAGGTGCTACAATAGATGAGAAGCCCTCCACAAACCAGCGAAAATAGCCAGCTAACCCCAAGAAACTCCTGATCTCATTCGATGTGGTAGGTCGAGGCTAACTCTTGACTACCTTAATCTTCCTGGGATCCACCTAATACCCTCACCTGATACAACATGTCCCAAGAATGCTGCAGAATCTAACCAGGACTTAGCATATAACTTATGTTCCCAGAAGGTCTGAGGCTCAACTCTCAAATATTGCTCGTACTCCTCCATACTAAGGAGTAGATCAATATGTCATCAATGAAGAAAATGATAAAGGAGTCAAGATGTGGCATGAACATCTGGTTCATCAAATTGATAAACGCCTGCATAGAATTAGTCAAGCCGAAAGACATCACGAGAAGCTCATAGTGGCCATATCTAGTCTGGAAAATGATCTTCGGAACATCCGAAGCAAAAATCTTTAGCTAATGATACCTAGATATCAAATTGATCTTAGAGAATACCCTGGCACCCTAAAACTGGTCAAACAAATCATCAATTAGGTACTTGTTCATAATGGTAACCTTTTTCAAATAACAGTAATCAATGCAAAAATGCATACTCTCATATTTCTTTTTCACAGATTACACCAGTGCACCCTATGGCAACATACTCGGCCTACTAAAACCCTTTGCCAGCAACTCCTCAAGCTGCTTCTTCAAATCTTTCAACTTTTTCGGAGTTATGCGGTACGGTGCAAGAAAGATAGGATGGGTACTTGGTGCAAAATCAATACTAAAATTGATATCACAATCTAGTGGCATGCCTGGTAAATCAGAAGGAAATACATCGGTGAACTTCTACAACACGGGAACTGAATCAATCGTAAGAGGCTTTGTAGCAGTATCCCGAACATAAGCTAGATAGGTCAAACAACCCTTCTCGACCATGTGTCGAGCCTTTAGGAAAGAGATAACCCGACAAGATGCACTAATAAATGAAACCATCCACTCCAATCTTGAAACATCTGGCATCGCCAAGGTAACAATCTTGGCATGGCAATCAAGAATGACATGATACGAAGAAAATGAGCCCATGCCCAAGATGACCTCAAAGTGGGTCATGTCTAGCAATAAAAGATCTGCTCTAGTCTCTTAATCACAGAAAGTCACAACACATGACTAATTGACCTGATCCAAAATAATAGAATCGCCCACGGGCATGGACACATAAACAGGAACAGCCATGGAATCACGAGGGACATCTAGATAATGAGCAAACAGAAAAGAAACATATGAATATGTAGACCCTGGATCGAATAATACTGAAGCATCCCTACCGCAGACAGAAATAATACTTGTGAGCATGGCATCTGAGGCTACTACATCTGGTCTGACTGGAGAAGCAAAGAACCTAGCTGGAGCGCCACCTACTTGGGCTCAACCTCTAGGGTGACCCTTAACCACCTGTCATCTACCTCTACTAGGCTAGAAGACCAGTGCGGTAGTTGGTGCGGTAATTATGGGCTAATGGCCCTGCTACACTACCTTACCCCGAAGCCTAGGGCAAGATCTCCTTATGTGACCAAGCTCCCAACAGTTATAGCAGCCTCTCAATGCAGAAGATGACTGACCCTGAATCTAGCCCTAGAGACTTGAATACCCGCTGGAGGGCCCTAAACAGCCGATGGATGGTAGGAGCTCTCTAGAATGGCAATGCAATAGTGTCACACCGGTGCGGCCCAAGACGGCAGTGGTGCTGAATAAGTAGGTCTACTGGACTAACCCCTGACGAACCAATATTTTCCCCTAGACGGGAGGCCACTGAATCCTCCAGAATGTTGAGGCCTCTTTTCCCCCGTTGTATACAATTGGCCCTGGGTGCAGATACCCTCAATTTTATGAGCTATCTCCATAACCTTCTTGTAAAGAGTCCCCATCTCCACCTCTCAAGCCATAGTAACTTGAATACCATAATGGAAGCCCGCAATAAACCTATGCACTCTCTATGCATCAGTGGAGAGTATCATAAGTGCATGGCGGGACAACTGACAGAACCTCATCTCATAATCAGTCACAAACATTTGACTCTGTTGGAATCGCTCGAACTGACCCTATAGGTCTTCCCTCTTATAGGGTTTAATATATCTCTCCAGAAATAGACGTGTGAACTGATCCCAAGTCAAGGGAGGCGAACCGGCTGGCCTGCTAAGAAGATAGGACGGCTATCATCTATGGGCCTTGGCCTCTAATTGAAAGTTATGAAATCCACCCTGTTAAACTTGATTTCGCCCAAACTCACAGCACAAGTATAGGTAGTAAAGCGGTCGAAGCAATAATAAATCCCAACACGAGTCGAGGTAGAATCCTCAAGGAGTTAGAAATGGGATTAGGTATACACCTAGTGCAATTGTATAATGTGCCTCAATTTGCACTTCTACATTCTTGTTGGTTATTTTTATTTCTACTTTAGCTATTGATTGCAAGTAATAAACCAGAAGATAATATTTTTTGTTTTGATTGTTTTTCAAATGATAAAGGATCTAGGGTCGTGACTTCCACCTAGGTGGTCACATAACGGTTTTTAAGCTCTAGCTCAAGTTTGATAAGTCGGGATCATAATATAGTGATCACACGTAATTACCCACTCTATACCTCTCGATAGTTTGAGTGGTTTTGTGCAATTTTGCTTTCTCAAGACCAAATGGCTATTGCACAAATCAAGTGATATATGCTCAAGTCGGGTCTTACTATCTTTAGATTTTATCTTTTAATTGGGGATATCAATTTCTTATGTTCACCCCAATTCCTTGTTAGCCAAGTTTTCCTACACTTAGTCTCTCTTTCTCAAGCAGAGACTAAGTCAAATAGGCATGAATTAATGTTTGCAACCATTAATTCTAGAATTCAAGCATAAACAAGGCTAAATATCACTAACCCAATCACAAATAAGCCCTAAATTAAGTACCCACACTAGGGTTGAGTCACAACTCATTTAGCTACTCATGGAAAATAAAGAAATACAAGAAGAAATAAAGACAGAATGCATAATAATTAATTAGACAAAGAAAATCTAATGTTTAGAAGTTAATCTAGTACAAAATTACTCTAAAAAGTAAAGAAAATAGCTCAGGTGAACTTCTGAAAATCCAACTTAACCTAAAAATGAAAAAAGTTCTATTTATACTAAGCTGAAAATATCTAGAAAAAATGCCCCTACGAAGGTTGTGCGGTTGCATAATTCTGGTGCGGTCTGCATAATAGGCTTCTGCGGCTGCACAATTATCGTGTGGTTCACATTCTTGGGATTTGGTCTTGGAACTTCAAAGCTTCTACGGTTCGCATAATAATGGGTGTGGCCACACTTCTAATTCTGCGAGTGCACAAAAGTGATGCGGTCTGCACTCTCTGCTTTTGGATTTGAAATAGCTCTCTAATCCTTCAATCCTGTGGACCGCGTAATAATGACTGAGGCCGCACTTGACCTCCTACGGTCACTCAATTTTGTTACGGTCTCCATGCCTTTAGCTTTCCCAAACACTAGTCTCTGAATCTCCTATCTGCAGCCGCACTAGAATTGTGCGATCCGCACTGCTGCCCTGTTTCAGTTCTTGTTCACTATTGACTCATGTATGAGTTAATTTTGACTTTTTTGGCTTGTTTCCCAATAGTCCTACAAGTGAGCACATTTTGTTAGTTTTCAGGAATACCTTTTAGCATTTTAGAGCTAAAACGCAAGTAAAAGAGAGCAAATAAGCGGTCGAAATCCCTACTTATCAACTCCCCCAAACTTAAGCTTTTGCTTGTCCTCAAGCAATAAGGCAATTCCCACCTCCGCTAGAAAAAAGGATATTTAAGCTAGTATAATGTGAATCAATTACAAATCAATTTGGACCAAAAATTACCCATAACACATATGAATTACCAACAATGAAATGATATGGCTTTTTTAGTACAATAGTTCTAGTGTGACACTAAAGCATCAAGAGTTGACTCTATTCATCAAGGAATCTCGCTCTTTCATGTAGGTCATTATGGATCCCAAACTCCTCCTCCTGTATTATCCATTAGCAAATCTCACTTACAATGCAACATTCGAAGCAAAAATTGTGAAAAGTTTACTCATCTCTCTCAAAAGAATGCCACAAGTCCGGTTTTGAGTACCATAAGCTTGCCCCTTATGTAGATAACCACTAATGTAAGCTCACTAAAATTGAAATCATGTAAGCATTTTGGGGGATGTAATTAAGGCTTTTGGACCAAGGTAGGACTTGTTGGAATAGAATGGTTTCATCTTTCCTTAAGCACTCCATTTTCTCTTTTTGGCTAATACTTTCTCGACTCTTTGAGTTATTTTCTTCTTCATCGGAGGAACTAGAGATATGTAACGTCACTCTTTCTTGATCATGACATTTATTTTTTTTCTCCTTTTCTATTTACTTCAGCCTTTCCTCCTTATTTTCTTTTGAATTCCCTTCAACTCTTCACTTTATTCACTTTCTTTTTGGCATTTTTCTTTTTGTTCTTTCTTTATTTTCTTTGCCTTCCCTTTTCTTCATTTCTTTATCTTCTTTGTACCTTTTATCACTTTCAAACTCCTCGTCGCTCCCCCAAACTTACATTTTTGTCAATTGTTTCTCAAGAATTCTAAGGAAAGATCGGATGCCAAGAGAGGGTCATTGCAAAACGGATAAAGGCTTGTAACGTGGTTATTGAAAGAAAAAGGGCTTTGGCTCAAAGGGGTTGACTAGGTATATCACATTTGTAGGCTATGGAAGATTTCAAATTTCAAATTGGATCAAGGAGAGCCTTCAATCATTTCTCAAGCCAAGCTACACTTAGAATGTTGCCTAGAAAAACATTCAGGGAAAGTTCTAGACCATTAGCACAGGAACTTGGACTTGTAACTAAACATATTACCTCTCACGCTTCGGGATTGCTAAAGAGAATGGATTCAAGGGCCCACAACAACACTAGCTAATATTGAGAAACACAAATGGATCGTTTTGAACAACTCGATGGCTACTTAAGTCAACATAAGAGTCAAAAGGGTTACAACTAGAGCTATGTTGTGCCAACAACTTGTTTTTAACCATACGATCATAGGTAAATGTGTTGGTACCAAGTGAAACATGCTTGACACCCCTTTTATTCATTACTACTATTTTTTCCAAAACATAAAAGAAACGGACTCAATCTCTTAAGAAGGTTGTCACGCCATCTATCGTTGGGAAGAGCCACCCGGTTCACACATAATCCACCTTTGGAAAGAACCATGGAATTAAGAAAATCAAAGGCTTATTGTTCACTCAAAACATAAAAAGAATCTAGCAAATTGAAAAGAAGCTACTAAAGTAAATGAGAAGTTATACTACTAAGGAAAAGTAGACTAAAAAAGCTATGAAATAAACTACGAAAAGAGAGATAAACGAATATACAAACCGAAGTCAAATGAATATATACATAAGGGAAATCAATGTTTACATCAAATGGGGAAAATATATACATACCAAAAGGAAAATAAAGATGAAGAAAAAATAGTATCAGAGTTATTACAGCCCAAATATCAAAGTCAAATAATCAAAATATACCACCCCCAAATGAAAACAAGCATTCTCCTCAATGCTTAACAGAAATAAGAACAGGGAAAGGGTAGAAAGTTAAGATAACTCCCTATGTGGTCTCAGTCTGCATAGGATCATCAGCAACCTCGACCTCAAGTTGTATCTCGTCATCACCTGGCTGAGAGACAACAAGGTTGATGAGCATCTGGATCATCTCCTCAGCAATGCGGGAGGTCGCAACTGGCTTCTCAAACTGGCCGGCCACTACCTCTGGTGCCTCGGGAACTGCTGGTGCTGCATGTGCTACTGGGGCTGTTAACTCCATGAGCATGTCCAACCACCGGCAGATGTAATCTTCTCAATATCCTTTCTCAGCTTGTGCACCGACTTCTTTGATGCCTGAGACTTCTGCATCTTCTTTACTTGTTCACCCAAATCCTCAATGGATTTCCCTTGTGCCACCATGTTAGCCATGATAATCTTCTGGTTGGCCATAATCTTCTTTAATGTTTCCTTCACTGATGGAGGTACCTGTGGCTCTGCTCGGGCTGAGGCATGTGTTGCAACATCATTGGATTGTATCAGTCAACTTTGTAGTAGTTGCTTGCTTCCAGTTGTTGAGACTCGCCAATGTCTAAAAGACTCACAGTGCAGTCTGAGGATAAGCAGAGGATGTTGGCACTAGTAGTGGCACTGATAATCTAGTAGAAGCAGGTGGCATGTAGGATGAATGGGGCTTAGCTGTTGATCCGATGGAAGTATCGGCAGTTGGAAGGCTCGGCAGCTAAATCAGTAACTACAACTGCTGGCTCCTCAGAGCTCAGACTGGCCAGCAGAGGTAGTAGTTTTTCCCTTGAACTTCGGGTTGTCAACTCCCTGGAGGTGGTACCATGAGAAAGGATTCTTGGCCTTTAACTCGGTGTCATAATGCTTCGGCTCCAGCCCTTGATCCTTGAAGTATTCTATGAGGATGTTTGTGTACGGATAGGATCTCTCACAAATCTAGACAGCTAAAGTTATGTTGGTAGACATGACACCAACAATTATTGGATACCCAGCCATAATTGAAGCTACCAAAACTGCACGGGGAAGTGGGAGCATGTTTTCACTGAGGCATGGGTTAATGCGGCTACACACGAATGTTTTCCACCCTTTTGCTTCAAAGATTAGGGTGGCCTAGACAATTAGAACCCTTACTGTGAGCCACGATGGTGATGACCTTGGGATTTCCAGAATCTCAGCTACCCACGGACGAGCTGCATCACCCATAACTAGCTTTTCCAAGTATTTCACTACTTCTACTTCTTCAAACCCCACATCTTTGTTCAGTTCACAGGAGTCAAAGTGAATTTTTAGATTTCGCACTTTTGTCACCTTAGTTCCCTGTTTGATATGAGTAACATTTGCGTAGAATTCCTTGACCAGGTGCTCATTTACATCGAGGATGCTGTTGGTGGTTAACCATTTTCATCCTTTCCGCTCCTGGAATTTCCTAAAGCCATTGTGGTTATGCTTGTGCAAATCATTCATTAAAAATTGTCGCTCAAGAGTGAGTGACCTCTATGGCCACCATTCCCTAAACTTTGCAAAAGCATTGGCACTAACAAATCTGTCCTCCTATATCTCTGGCCTTCTTGACCTCTCTAAACCTCCCACTGCAGTATCGCCCCCTCTACTACCGTCCGAGACATTATCATTATCATCTAGGTTGATTGGAACAAGTGGAGCATGTGAGGAAGAGGTCTCAGAATCTTGACTACCCTCTTTCGAACCCTCAGATGAACTGGCAGCTGAAGAAAACTCATTTACCAAATGAAATCTCCCCGGGAATTATTGTGATTGGGCTTTCGGCTGAGCTTGCACAGAGTTACCCTCATAAGCTTCTCTGGAGGGACATACTCACTGATATTAGAGGTTTTAGGGGCTCTATTGGTTGTGCCATTTTTACTTATTACCCTTTAGATTGCAAGAGGGAGGTTGCTTGTGCCTTGACCCTGACCTCGGGAGGGTTCTGCCCTTCTTTTTGACATATCTCCTTTGCCACATGATCAAACAATTGTCCGCAACACATAAGAACTAGAAATCGGTTACAATTGAAGCTAATAATGTATACATAATCATGATTGAAAGTTGCAACAAAACGGTGTCAGAAGGGGCAGTACGGACCGCACAAAAGTGAGTGCGTCTGCACAACCAAGAGTGCAGATCGCACAATTTTGACTACATCCACATAGCCCCAGGTTCAGACTACTGGGGTCTTTGATGCTTCATCATTGCGGACCGCACAAAACTGAGTGTGGCTGCACAAGTCCACTGCAGACCGCACAATTTTGAGTGTGGCCGCACAAGTCAAGCACATAATTTCCCTATCTCGGAGAGCTACGGAACGCACAAAAGTGTGTGCGGCCACATTGCATCTAGTGTGAACCATACAAAAGTGTGTGTGGATGCATAATTCAAATTTCACGGGCAATGTATTAGGGATCATGCAATATTTTCATATTCTAGACATGTTTTGCACAATTAAACATGGATAGCTACTTACCCAGACCCCAATTAACACTAAATATGCTATCCACCTGATTGTAAGCAAAAACAGACTAACTATTTACCTTTTTAGGCATCTAACTAACCCTAAATAGAATAACGAAACAAAAACAAAGATGAAGAATCTATAGATGAAATTAACATAATAGTAACAAAGATGCAGGTGAGAATCTAGAAGATAAAATGCTTGAAATTTAGCTACTGGAGTGCACTGTAGTTTCTAAGGGCGTTGGGAGTTCAAGGGTCGTAAAGTGTAATAAAAAAAAAAGAAAAGGCTCTATTTATATTTCTTGGCCCGTCTGGCCCAGACCGACCTGAGTGCGCCTTAAAATTTTGATGCAGTCCGCACTCCTTACCTGCTCATGTGAAGACATGTTACGGACCGCACAATTTTGAGTGCGGACGCAGTATCAGTGCGGACCGCAAAAAAATGTGTGTGGCCACAATTTGTTAAGGGTTTTTGAAAGACCAAACTTCAGAGACCATGCATTTTGACACTTAGCCAAATATTCTTGCATTGTCCCTGCAATGCACATCCATTCCTGCATACACTTCAAAACTAGTTAGCATAAAACAAAGCTTATTCAATCTAAAGAAGAAAAACAAAAGAAATAAAAAGACATGGGTTGCCTCCCAAGAAGTGCCTGATTTAATGTCGTGGCACAATGCAGATTACCAATCACTTGAAATGAAGAACCACCATCTTGTGGCCATCATCAACCTTGCCAAGATAATGTTTAACCTGGTGCCCATTCACTATAAAAACCTCATCATTTTTATTTTTCAAATCTAAAGCACCAAAGGGGGTTACATTCACTACTTCAAAGGGGGCACTCCATTTTGACTTCAACTTTCCCGAAAATATCCATAATCGGGAATTGAACAACAGCACACGATCACCTTCTTTAAACTCCTTATTGTGGATGTACTTGTCATGGAGGTACTTCATCTTATCCTTGTAACGGGACGAACTTTTGTAGGCATGATACCGAAATTCATCAAGCTTATTCAAATGTGCCACTCTTAGATTTGCAGCAGTATCCCACTCAAGGATCAACTTCTTCAAAGTCAACATGGCCTTATGTTCAAGTTCTACCGGAAGATGAAACGCCTTCCCAAACACCAATTTATATGGATACATCCCAATCGGCATCTTGTAGGCCATCCTATAAGCCCAAAGAGCATCATCAAGTTTTCTTGACCAATCCGTTCGATTGGCATTCACAGTCTTTGACAAAATACTCTTGATCTCCTGGTTGGAGACTTCAACCTATCGCTTGCTTGAGTATGGTAGTAGGTTGACACTTTATGGGTGACACCATACTTTGTGAGTAAGGTATAAAAAGCTCGGTTGCAAAAATACGAACCCCCGTCACTAATAATGGCCCTCAGAGTACCAAACCTTGTGAAGATATTCTTTTTCAAGAATGCCACCTGTCGTGTCCCCTTTTTCCTCGTGGAGTCCGGGTTTCGACATTTCTTTGGAACAACTCATTTTCTTTTGAGAATTAGGTATGGAATTTGAAGAGTTGCCACCTAATCAATTTAAGGTGTGTTGGGGCACCTAAAGCAAATAACTCATAAACCGGTTTGCAATACCAGAGATTGGGTAAGGGCTTGAAATAACCTTGAGGGGTAGGTGTTAGTCATCCCTCGAGGTCCACAACAGTTGGTCCCGGCCAAACCAAACTTGAATTAGGTGAATTAGTCTTATCAGCAAACAAAGCAATTTAGACAAGTAGATATTATTTAAACAAGGATAAAAGGGGGTCTTAGGTTTTTTAGCCTATAGGATCACTTTTGTGCAATGCTTGGTAATCGTCCCCAAGTTAGGGTGCTAAACATAGTATTAGCACACAGGTCATCATATCCATTACTGCTCGATTACCCTCTCATTAATTTTTGTTACCTAAGCGCTCTAATGGTATCCAGTACGTGCCTTATGCGTGCATTACCCATCCCATGCATGTGGCCCAGGAGGTGTATAGGACCTCTATTTAAGGAAGTTCTAGACTCGCCTATGTGGTTTAGAAAGATGAAAACTAAGTGACAAACAAAAGTCAGATAGGACTATCCTATAAAGATGCAATTAAAGGCCCATATTTACCTCCACAAATAGACAAACAATTTCATGCCTCAAACAAATAGTTTTAAACAATTTAAAAGTCCTATAGCATGATATCTAGATGAGCAAAACATAAGCAGCAGTTTTATTAAGGCAGGGCAGTAAATGCATAGTCAGTTTGCCTACTGATTTTATTACTTCCTGAATCTGGGCAGTTCCAAGCAGTAGGAAAATAGCAGTTATAAAACTCAAAACTCAATGAACCTACAAGATTGCCTAAATGATAAACGGACAGAATTTTTATGAACCGGGCGTCTAAGCTATAAACTGATTACTGATTTTAGCGGCTAATTTTATCTTAAACCATGTAGGCATGATTTCTAGGTGCTAAAATATGTTGAAATCCTTAGGCATGAGTTCTAACTGCAAAACTAATTTAAAACACTTATAGGCATGACATCTAAACGCAGAAATGACTTAAATCTTATAGCATGGTTTCCAAATGTAGGAACTGATTTAAAACCTTATGGACATGGTATCTAAATGTAGGAACTGATTTAAAACCTTATAGGCATGGTATCTAGATGCAGAAATGATTTCGACCTTATTGGCATAACCTTTAGACATAGTATATAAATGCAGAAACTGATTTAAACCTTAGAGACATGGTATCTAAATGCAGGAACTGATTTAAACCTTATAGACATTGTATACAAATGTAGAAATTGATTTAAACCTTATTTTCATGAATGGCTAAGAGTCAATACTGGTTTCTATATGTGTTTCCTATAGGCATGATTTTTAGGCGAGTAAAGCATCAATCAATTGTCAAGCGGCTTAACGATGAGATTCCTAGAAACACGATTTCTAATGCACAAACAAAGGTTTTGAAGACATGATTATCGATGCAAAATTGAGAAACGACTTAGAAGCAGGTTTTCTAATGATGTGAAGGATGAAAATTCAGTATTTAAGGAATTAGATGAGTCCTATAGGCATGGTTTCTAATGCACATAAGTAAACAAATATTGCAGCAACCTATAGGCATGATTTCTAATCGTTCCCAATAAAATATATATAAGAATCCCTCCCAGTTTTATTAATAACCCTAATATTTGTTTTACAAGGAATTATTATTACAAACCAAATATAAATGAATTAGAGAATGAAATAACTATACTATAGGGAGCCTGGATACACCCAAAAGTAATCCTGGAAGCCAGGCCTTTAAATAAGTCTGAAGCATGCCAATTTCTCATAGTACACCCAATGATCTTCTGGTGTGTCAAAGTTCCCAAGGGCCTCAGGGACCCCGGGCAATGCTCACACCAGAAAACTTTTAAAGAAACATGTTCTAAGCAAGTTTTGGTGAGCTAGACCCAGTGTGTGAAAGTCTAGATGAGTCTCATGGACTCCTAGGCAGTGCTCATACTGGAGTGGAAGGACCCTAGATATTCTAAGAGTAGGACTTGAAAATAGGAGATAGTTTTAAGGAAATAGTTTTGGATTTTCAGGAGGTAAGTAGGAGCAAAAGAGTGTTTTCAACACTTAGAATTCAAGCAAAAATTCCAGAAATCAAACAATACACAGAAACAGGATCACATTCACTTCAAGCAAGGTTTCATATTGCATAGATTTGACTTAGTTTACTAGTTTTTACTAGGTGGGTATATGGATATGTATTAAACAAAGAAATGGCATGCTGGGATGAGAGTTACCAACCAGATAGTCATATATGAAGGAAAATAGGGATTGGGAGCGTGGAAATCATTAATCAGAAGTCTGTTAGGGGGTGAATACTTAAAATAGGACAAAAAGAACATGCTAGGTTTGAGAAATAGTAGGCATAGGTCTAATTTACATATAAGCAAATATGTAGACATGCTGAAAGCATTAAGCACATAGGTCTAGTTAATAGAAGTAGACATGCTGACATACCGAAAACAAAAATCACCTAGGTCTCATCACATGTAAGTAGGCATGTTGATCAAGAGTAATAACATGGAGCACATAAGTCTAATTAGATGGAAGTAGAAATGCTAAAAATAGGAAGCACACAAGTTTAGTCACATAGAGTGGACATATTGAAAACATAAAACACACAGGTTTAATCACATAAGAGTGGACATACTGGAAAAAATAGGAATCACACAGGTTTAACCACATAGAAGTTTGAATGATAGCAGAAGTGGAGACATACCAGTTATGATACAGGATCCAATAGTCTAGCCTTGGCTTTCAGCAACCTAGACAATGTAACACAAGTAGCAAAAAGGTTTGAATGGGAGCAAGAGCTTGTGTGTGTGTGTGTTTCTTTCTGAGTGTTCAGGTAAGTGTGTCTATGTGTTGACAATCAGAACAAATAGGTTTTTATAGCATGCAATAGGATATGTCGCATAAGGTAATGAATCAATCACATCTACATAAGGTATGAAAATCAGTTAGCAATCAGTCAGGGATCAAGCAAGAGGACATAATCAAATAAGTACCACTTAATTTAAGGAAAAATCTCATCCAAAATAAAACCATAGTTAAGAGCAAGGTTAATAAGGTAAGAGACAGTTTCCAGAATCAATTAGAAATCAAGACACACAATCAAGCCAATAATAAGGTAGGAACAAGTAAAACTTAAATAAGGAAATATGGGTACTAAATTCAAACCATAATTTAGGTAAACAAATCAATTAACTACTTGATTGACAGAGTTAAAGGTAACGGGCAAAAGACAACAAGATAAATAGCCAGAGAATGAAAACCCTAGGATATGTCACCGCCATAAAGATGAAACTTAAAAGGGATCGGCCGAAATAGTAACGAAGAAAACCATAATTGAAAGAAACATCTAAGCATTTTTTACAGAAAGCTCATTAGGAATAAAAGCAGCCATGAGAATCAGTCGAACAAGTAAAGAAAATTAAGGTTAAACACTAAAAATTGGTATTTTCAGAAACATAAAGGGGTGAAACCCTAGTTTTAGAGAAGACAAAAGAAATCGGCTAAGAATAAGAAACACAAAAAGTTTTTTAAGAGAAATAACAAAATAAACTTAAAACCATCTTAGATATACAAGGATCTAAATGGATTAGAGCAGCAAGAGACTAGGGTTTAAGAGAATGAAAGGGATGAAAGAAAACCTGGTTTGGAACCAGAGATTCGAGCCATAAACACAAGATAATAGTTCTCACAAACGGAGATGACCGTAGGTAGATCCATAAATAGTTTCGAACAAATTTGGGTTGGATATCTTCGAGATTCTTTCATAAAACAACAAAATCAAACAACCAGAAGAGGTAAGAGGCTAGCAGGGGCCTAAAATCACAGAGGAAACCCATGGAACGTGTAAGAATCAAAGGGGTTTGGGAAAATTTGGGGTGACGGCGCTAGGGTTAGGGATAGTTTCAGAGAGAATGGAGAAGAAGAGGGAAACAGGGGCGGAGGGTTTAGAAAAATGAGTAGGGTTTGGGGGGTCTTTAGATTAAAAAGGAAAGGGGTTATGCAGACCGTTGATCTCAGAGATCAACTGCCACGATTGGTTTCGGGTTGGGGCGGGTTAGATTTAAGTGGGATAATGTAGACAAATTGGGCTGGGGGGGTTTAATTCGAATTGGGCTGGGGTCCGAATTTAAACTTAATAAAAGGGGCTATTTGTTAAATACCCAATTAATTGAAAACAAATTCGAACAAATAGTTAATTAAATGATAAAAATTATTTTTATGCATGAAGATTATTTAAAATAACTATTTATCATTATAAAAATATAAAAAGTTATTTTCTGTATAGATAATATAATTATGCATATAGATGGGCTATTATTGCAAAATATGTAATTATAGTCTTAAAAATGCAAATGTAATTGTAAAAATACAATTAAGATATTTGAACACTTATATGAGAGTAAATGATGAATTTAGATGATTAAATCATCGTAAAGTAATATGAGGGATAATTATTGAATATTTATATAATTAAAATGCATAAATAAATTGATTTAAGGTCTTTAACAATTACAGCAAAATTGTAAAAATAGTTGAGCATGTTTGTAAATGTATGTACAATATTTTGAAATTATGTATGCATATTTAAAAATATATGAGAAAAAAATTGGGTATCAACACCTGCGCCTCTTTACCCGGGAAGGATGAAAGAGTTTTTGGGTAAAGAAATGATGACCGATTTTGACCGAATGGGATATTTTGAAAAATAGAAGCCGAACCCTAGTCTCTAAGCTGCCTACATATCTCTGATTTTACAGAAATCATGTCAGGTGTAGTTTTGGACCCAACGGTGAATGAAGTCGATAGAGTTGTTATAGGAATGGTAGCCAGTTTCAGCAAAGTTTCTTTTGATAAGGGTATTATCGGATGGAGTTATGATTATGAGTCTGGAGTATGACGGATGTATCATAGGGAAGATATCTGAATGGTCATAGAGTAAGGTGGGTAATTTATGGGAATCGGTTATAATGGCAAAATTTAAATGGTATGAGCGAAAACCGGAGCGAAAATCGGAGCGAAGGTTGCTCCTGTTTGAATAAAGGTTACCTCCTGGCTTACCTGCAAAACTTAAAATATGATGCATGCAATTATATAGATTACTGCGAGAATTTAAACATGATGCAAATTCTCTTTGGACCATGGAAGATTGTCTTTGGACAGTGGAGATGATGTCCTTAGACTATGATGTCCCGGGCCATGAATTATGAGATAGGAGATTCGCAGGCCAAGAAATGATGTTCTCAGGCCATGACAATGGTGCCTCTGAACCATGACGCCTTGGAATAATGATGTGCAGTATTGAGAGATCCTCAGGACATGACATGGTGTCTTCAGTCTATGAGGATGATGCCTTCAGACTATGACACCTTTTGAAAAATTGGCTATACATCAGCCCATGAAATATAGAGACATGATACCAAAGGTGAAAATAAGACAAAGCTTAGTCTTGTGTGGAGTTTGGGGGCAGAGCTTAGCCCGAGGGAAGAAGATAGTGCAAAGTTTAGAATAAAGCAACATTTATGCAGGGAGGGACAATGCTTAGCCTTATGCAAATACGGGGGCAGGCTTAGCCTCATGCAAGAATTAAGATAGGGCTTAGTCTCATGCAGATAGGGAGGCAGGGCTTAGCCACATGCAAGATGTGAGACATGCTTAGTCTCATGCAGATAGGGTGGCAAGGCATAGCCTCATGCAAGACATGAGACAAGGCTTAGTCTCATGCAGGGAGAAGGCAATGCTCAGACTTATACAAATAGGGAGGCAAGGGTTAGCCTCATGTAATATTTGAGACAGGGCTTAGTCTAATGCAAGGAGAAGGTAGTTCTTAGCCTTATGCAAATATGGAGGTAGGGCTTAGCCTCATTCAAGATTGGAGACAGGGCTTAGTCTCATGCAAAGAGAAAGCAGTGCTTAGCCTTTTGCAAATGTGGAGGCAGGGCTTAGTGTTGGCCCGAGTAAAGGTTAAGTTTTGACGATAGACAAAGGAACTTAGAGATAAACCAGGTCCATCCCTCAGGTGCACAAAAATGGACAGATTTGAGCATTTGGGATGCACATGAAGGAGATAAGCTTAACTTGGTGTATTTTATATCTCCTGATAGAAAATGTTGCATAATTGATAATGAGAAGGAATCATTAATCAAAGAGAACACTATCCAAGATAAGGAAGGAGTTAGAAGTTGAAATCAACTAGAACTCTTCCACCAAGGAAGAGTTGCATCAGAACTCTAGTTATTTTTTCATCTACTAACTCTATAAATTGCAGGATGTTCTCACATTACAGTGTTGCACAAAAATGCAGAAGTTAAACGTGAATTGAGAGCAAAATATCAAGGCTTTTTGCAAGCAATTCGTGTGTGATTCAAGTGTGCAAACCTGAAGCTACATGAACCAGATTCAAGAACTAGTTCCATAAAGAGCTTTATGTGTCTTTCTTTATTTCTAGTTCAATTGTAGTAGGTGTTTTCATATCGTACTTTTCAACTTTATCTAGAAGCAATTGTAATAGGTACTTTGAGTACTTTAAGTTAGAGTTAACTTGATGTTGTCGCAATAGTTAGAGGTTGGTTGATACAACGGGATTAGAGGTAATCCTTAGGTTTACAAAGAGTTTTGTAAATGCTATTTTGGCTCAGTGATTTAGTGAAGTGTTAGGGAAAATCCTACTGAGTAGCAGGTCGTGGTTTTTTCACCTTTTGAGCTGGGTGTTTTCCACATAAAAATACTTGTGTTCTTCACTTTCTACATTTATTATTCTGTAACAGTAGTAGTTGGAACACATAGAAGAACCAGGTCCTTCCATAATCAGTTTAAGCGAAAAATTGGTCACTACACAAATTACCCCCCTCTTGTGTGGTATTGAAGCATAAAACATCAATTGGTATCAGAGCATGTTATCCTTGAAGAGGCTAACACCTTAGGAAAAGATCAAGATGAGTGTATCACCTGGAAACTAGGAAGGGCAATCCACCGCTAGGCCTCCACTCTTTAATGGCCAGTACTACTCTTGGTCGAAAAATAGAATGAGATATCATATCATCGAAGAAGACTATAAGCTATGTGACATCGTCATTGATGGTCCCTTGGATACCATGAAGAAGACTGCTGCAGGAGTAGAAGTGCCAAAAACAAGAGCTGACTGCACTGTTGAGGATTTGAGGAAATGGGAAAAGAATGCTAAATACAAGAAATGGCTTGTGTGTGGACTTGGTCCAGACGAGTACAGTATAATTCAAAGTTGTACCACTGCTAAGGAAATCTAGAACACTTTGCAAGTGGCTCATGAAGGAACACCTCAAATGAAGAGGTCCAAAGGAACACTGTTGTATTCTCAATATGAGAATTTCACCATGAAGGAAGGGGAAACCATCCAGGAGATGTATACAAGGTTCACCATACTGACAAATGAACTTAAGTCTCTTGGAAGGGTTATTCTTGAAGAAGACAAAGTTGAGAAGATTTTGACAAGGGTTCTGCCAGTCTCTTGGGAAAGCAAAATCACTGCTATTCAGGAATCAAAGAATATTTCCACTCTTAAATTGGATGAGCTAATTGGAAATATCACTGTTTATGAACTTAAAAGGCAAACCATGAAGATGGATGCACCGAAGAAGAAAAAGAGTCTACCATTCAGAATCACTGAAAGTGCTGATCTAGAGGATGATGAAATGACCATGATCAAAAAGGACTTCTAAAGTACCTAATGAGAGGAAAGGTTCCTTCCAGAAGTGGAAGCTACAGCAAACCAAGGGTTCCTAAAAAACAAACTAATGAGGGTTGTTACAAGCGTGGGAAGATTGATCACCACATAAAAACTGCCCTCAATGGGAAATTGAATGGAAGAAGGAAAGAGCTGAACGAAGGAACATGAAGAAGGAACAAGTTCAACCAAAGAAGAACAAAGGATCAACAAAGGCTATGGTTGCTACCTGGGGAGAAAGCTCAGATGAGGACTCAAAGGGTGAAGATGGAGATGAACATGCACTTATGGCAATTGGAGAATCCAATGAGGAATATGAGGTAAGTATAATTTATCTCAAAGACAAGATTAAATTTTTGTCTAAAGAAAGGCTATCTGAGTTACTCCTAAATTTCATTGATGAATCTGAGGATCTAAACAATGAAAAGAAACAGTTATCTAAGAAGTGTGTGATTTTGAAAGCTAAGTACAAAAATCTGGAACTTAGGGCTAGTGAAGGTGAAAGTAAAAATGCTGAGTTAAGAACCAGGTTCATGAACTTGACACCACTATCCTAGAGCTTAGATCAGAACATCTAAAATTGAAATTAGGAACTGGTAAAAAGAAAGCTGATAACACACAACTCACTTTAGAAGAAAATGTAGGAAAAATGAAAGATAAGTTGTACAAAAGAGATGAGCAGATAAGGGTCCTTAAGGAGGATCTAAACAAGGTTAATCACGAGCTAGATAGAACCTGTAAATGGAATAGGTCCTCCGATGCACTTTCATGGCTACACGAACACTATAGTAGCAACGAGAGAGGACTTGGCTACAGGACCCCTGCACCTAAGTGGGATCCCAAAAGCAAGTACCTCATTTCCTGTGAACAAAATTTGCACACACTGTGGTAAAACTAGTCACTATAAAAGTGAATGTATTGCAAAAGAAAAGGCTAGTCAAAAGAATAAAGAATTTGTTCTAGGGAATAATAGGATGCCAGGTTGGGCTAAAAAGAATCTCATTTACCCTTTTTCCTATTGAAAGGGACCCAAACTAGTTTGGTTCCTAATACTAACCCTTAATTTCCTTTTGCGAGTCCAAGTTAAGGGGACCAGCCTAATATGGTACATGGATAGTAGTTGTTCAAAGCATATGACAGGAAGCAAGAACCAATTCCTTTCACTTGAGGACTTCAAATGAGGTAATGCCTCCTTTGTAAATGGGAAGAAAGGTGAGATAATTAGGGTTGGAAAGGTAAGTAAGACTGATTCTCACTCTATTGAGAATGTCTACTTGATAGATGGCCTAAAATACAGTCTAATCAGTGTACCACAATTATGTGATAAAGGTAACTTGGTAGCATTCACCTCTACCAAATATTTTGTGATATATCTTACCACTGACAAGATTGTTTTGCAGGGAAAAAGAGTAAACAATACAAAGATTGTAGATTTGTCCACACTTATATAAAATTAACTCACTTGCTTAAGTGTCTTGGACAATGATCCCCTCCTTTGGCACAAGAGACTTGGACATGCAAGTATGAGTCAGCTCAACAAATTAGTCTCCAAGGACCTGGTGATAGGTTGCCTAACATCAAGTTCAAGGAAGACAAAGTTTGTAAGGCGTGTGCAAGGGTGAAGCAGGTAAGATCCTCTTTTAAATGCAAGAAAGTGGTAAGCACCACCAGAACAATGGAACTGGTCCATATGGATCTCTGTGGTTCAATGAGAACATTAAACAAAGGTGTTAAAACATATGTGATGGTGCTTGTTGATGATTACTCTAGGTTTACTTGGACGTTGTTTTTAACAACTAAAGATGAAGCATTTGACATGTTTACTTCTTTTGCTAGAAAAACACATAAAAAATTAGGTAATCAACTTGCATCAATTAGGTCTGATCATGAACTAAATTTGAAAATGCTAAGTTTGCAAAATTTTTGCATGAGGGCATCATAAATAGTTGCATGACTAGAAACTCTTGTTAAGAAGATTCCCTATGAGTCACTTAAAGGGAGAAAGCTAAATATATCCCATCTTAGGGAAATTAGATGCAAGTACTTTGTTCGCAATAATGAAAAATATTCCCTAGGTAAGTTTGATCCCAGAAGTGATGAGGGAGTATTCTTGGGATATTCTTTACATAGTAAAGATTATAAGATCTATAACAAAAGAACTATGTGTGTAGAAGAAAGTGTACATGTGATTTTTGATGAAACTAACACTCTTTATGAGAGACAAGAACATAAAGATGAAGCAATTGGGCTGGTAAGAAATTTAAATGAAATCACAGCCCAGAATGAAGCTGCACCAGAAGAAGGAACAGGTTCTTCTACCCAGGTCAACATGACAGGGGGAACTGACTAGAGAGGAATTGATCCTCACACCTCTAGGAACCTGTCCATGAACCTATTCCTCAGTAACAAAACCAGTAAGGAACATCCACAGAAATTGACACTCCTATTGCAACATCCACGAAATTGGATATAGATGAACCTGGTTCATATGTTGATCAAAAGTTGTATAGGGGAGTGATTGGTTCTCTTTTATATTTCACTACTAGCAGACCTGACATTGTGTGTAGTAGGTCTTTGCACTCGATTTCAGGCAAATCCAAAGGAGTCCCACTTGACTAATGTAAAGGGAATATTGAGATACTTGAAAGGCACCACTGACCTTTGCCTTTGGTATCCAAAAGGTAGTAATTTTGACCTAGTGGGATATGTTGACGCTGATTATACAGGTTTTCTAGCGGATAGGAAGAGCACCTCAGGTATGGCACACTTTCTTGATTCATGTCTTGTGTTATGGGCTACTAAAAAATAAAATTCAGTGGCCTTATCTACTGCTGAAGCTGAGTATGTTGCTCTGCTTCATGATTGTGCTTAATTGTTGTGGATCAAGAAGCAGTTGATGGATTTTGGTATTGAAGTTGGTTGCATCCTTATTTTCTGTGATAACACTAGTCCTACTAGTATGACTATGAATTCAGTTCATCATAAGAGAACTAAGCACAAAGATGTTAGACACCATTTTTTTAGGGACAACTATGAGAAAGGCTTGATCATTGTGGAGTTTTGTGCTACTGACAAGCAAATTTCTAACATCTTCACAAAATCCTTAAGCAGAGATCACTTTGAGAGGAACATGTTGGAATTATAGATGATTAAGATCACCTATAAGGACCAGTTCAAGGTTAAACCAAAAATAAAAGTGAAAAAATTGAAAAAAAAATTTGGTTAGAAAGTCTGTAAATTGTGTATAATTAGATTAAATCTTACTCAGTCTCATACTTTCCATAGTATACTCTTGTGTCATGTGTTAAAATAATTCATTAATCTCTAATGATATTTTCTCTATTTTGGCAAATTTAGACTTACACAAGAGAGTTATCAGTGAAGAACCTAGTTCATCAAGATAACATGGTATGTTTTCTACATTCTGTATAATTTGAAATAACTATATTTAGATCATGAGCAGATTCCTATCAAATACCAAAACTCTTATGAACTTATCTGTTGCAAGTAAACCAGTTACGCTCAAGACTCATGACCGTATTAGACTACATATGTTCTTTTAAGTCTTCTACTCAGGGGGAAGAAAGTGGTTCTTCTGAAATTGAACAGATTTGTAGGATCTATAGTCGGTGTTGAGACTACAGAATTTGGAAAAGTTGGTGGTAAAAATGAAAAAGAAAAAAAGGAGAGCAAGGGTGCTAGGAGTACTGTAATGGGAAAGGGGACAAGAATGGCTGATTCTTCACCCAATCTTTGAGTTTAACCAAAGGCGCATGTGCGATGGTTGTTTGGGGAGATGAACCTGGTTCATCTATAGAGGAAACCCTCGCAGACCTACAGAAGAAATTGACTGACAGTTATAATCCAACTTCTTGATAGAGTTATTAATGGCACCAAAACTCATACCATTCCCTATGGATTCATTCTCACAACTAAGCTTGCGCATTTCAATGCACCTATAAAAAAGTGGGAGGTTAGTACAAGCGTGGATTATTTTTGGGTTAATACTCTGCTTGCTTGCGATTATGAAGTCAATGTCACTCCTAAATTCATCAAAAAAGGTACCAGTGAATAGCAAGTCAGAGCCTTGGTGCAAGAAAGTGAGTCTAAGGATGCTGAGATTGAAAGGCTGAAGAAGAGGTTGGTTGAGGTGGAGACTAAGAGAGATGCTCTCAGAGCTGAGCTCGTAAGAGAAAAAGAGGAGAATGATGGAATTCTTTAAGGTATGCTGAAACTCATCCAAGTCAAAAATCAAGCACCTAGTTCTTCCCAGCCTTAAGCCTTCTAGCCTAGTGTAGATCAATCAGTGACTCAGTTCGGGACATTTTGTTTCTTTTGCTCATGTTTCCAGTATTTTTATTTCTTCTTATGCTCTGTGGTAGAAACTTATCAACCATCAATGTAATTCACTATCTTTTGCTCTAACTATTTGCTTATATTTCTTTGATGGTTAAAAATCCTTAGCTTGATCCATGATGATTAATCCATGATTGAATTTGAAGTAGCCCCAGTGGCCATGAGTAAGCTTTAAAATATGGTTATCTCATATTTTTTATGCAACTTTTCGATGATGTCAAAAGGGGGAAAAAGGTTGTGCTTTACACTTTGAACAGTGATGTTTATAACCTAATGTACTTGGTTCTTGATGATAAGTGAAAAATTTCTAACTTTGTATTGATGTTGAGCTAAGTTCTAGCAGGGCCTAAGTGTATGAAAAGCACCGAGTTTATCATCATCAAAAGGGGGAATTTGTTGGCCCGATTAAATGTTAAGTTTTGATGATTGACAAAGGAACTCAGAGATAAACCAAGTCCATCCCACAGGACCATCCCTCAAGTGCACAAAAATGGGCAGATTCGAGCATGTGGGATTCACGTGAAGGAGATAAGCTTAACTTGGTGTATTTTACATCTCCTGATCGAAAAGGTTGCATAATTGATAAGGAGAAGGACTCCTTAATCAAAGAGAACATTATCCAAGATAGGGAAGGTGTTAGAAGTTGAAATCAACTAGAACAAGTAGCAAATAGGAGTAGAATATTTCTTAGCTGGAGATATATTTGCGTCTGGTGGTTTGATTGATAGTGACTTTGATATGTGTATGTTTGTGAATACTCATGTTATGTTTACCACGCCTGCATCCAAAGAAAAATTATAAGTTTTGTAAGGGGAGGTTGGCTCATGCCTTTGTCTGCTGGCTTTGCTTCGCTCCATTCTGGAGGCCCTGTTTGAGTTGCCCTGGGTTGCACCTGGATGTCACATAAATAGTGTTTTCAAAAATATGCACTTATTGATGAAAATAGATTTATTTTAGAAAACATAGTGAAACATCATGTAATTTTAGATGAACTAATGACTGTAACACATTTCTGTGACATTGCAGCTTTCTTGTGTTATAATTTTAAAGGTCCTCCTCAAAATTCTACCCCAGTTTGGTGAATGATCCTTTGGCCGTTTTGCGTGCCATGAAACTTGCTGAACCTTCTCCAAAATTTTGAAAATCCTTCTCAAAATTCTGCCTCAGTTTCTTAACCAATTTCTGACTGTCTGGTCTATGATGGCATTGGCTGGACTTGCTACGGAATTTTGAGGGTCCTCCTCATAATTTTGCCCCAATTTCTGGTTGTAAGGGAAAATAAAGATTTCATTAAGATATGATTGAACCCACAGGGCTATCTACGTATCCCCTCTTAAACGGGAATCAGGTCAAGCATAATTCAATTACATTAGGTGAAGAAATGTAAACAATCTAAACATAGTATCGCTTGACTGCGTCTGAATTGATTAGTTTTGTCCAAACTTCTCCGTCCATTTCTGCAAGTATGAGTTCTCCTCCTGTTAGCACCTGGTGAACCATGTAAGGACCTTGCTAGTTGGGAGAGAATTTCCTTTTGGCTTCATCTTGATGCGGGAAGATCTTCTTAAGCACCAATTGTCCTAGTGCGGGTTTGACCCTTTTGTTGAAAGCTCTAGACATTTTGTTCTGATAAAGATGACCGCGACATACTGCGTTCATTTTTTCAGTCTATAAGGGCCAGTTGTTCATAGCGGCTCCTTATCCATTCTACATCGCTGAGTTCGGCTTCATGTATGATTCTTAAAGAATGAATTTCTACCTCGGCTGGAATAACGGCTTCGGTACCATAAACCAGTAAATAGGGGGCTTGCCCCGGTTGATGTGCGGTACCCCAATAGGGAAAAGGGTAACTTCTCGTGCCAATGTTTGAGATTTTCTATCATCTTCCTTAGTGTTTTCTTGATGTTCTTATTGGCAGCTTCCACAGCTCCATTCATTTGAGGCATGTATGTTGTAGAGTTCTTGTGCCTGATTTTGAAGGTTTCACACATGGCTTTCATCAAATCACTATTAAGATTGGCAGCATTATCAGTTATAACGGACTTGAGAACCCCGAATCGGAAAACAATGCAATCCTTGACAAAATCTGCGGCGACTTTCTTGGTTACAGCTTTGTAGGTTGTAGCCTCTACCCATTTTGTGAAGTAGCCAGTGGCCACTAAAATGAACCTGTGCCCGTTTGAAGTAGTGGGCTTGATCGGACTGATGACATCCATTCCCCATGCAGCAAAAGGCCAAGGTGCACTTGTTGCATTGAGCTCGTTTGGTGGTACCTTTAAAATGTCTGCATGTGCCTAGCACTAGTGGCATTTCTGTACATACCGGATTCAATCCGTTTCCATGGTCATCCAAAAGTATCCAGCTCTGAGTATTTTCTTGGCTAGAATAAAACCATTCATATATGGTCTACAAGTTCCAGCATGTATTTCCTCGAGCAATTTGGAAATACACTCATGCGTTCTTCACTCGCACCTGCGATCAAGAGGTTGCACCTGCACGTGCACACCTGTGGATTCTCATCTGCTTCTGTTGTCCCAGACCACTCATGTGTTCCTTCACTCGCACCTAGGGGCGTCGCAGATGCAGAACACTCCTCGCACCTGTGACCCCAGACTTCCTCCCAAAAGCCGATTATGCGCTTGGTCGTCCGCATATGCGGCCCCGCACCTGTGGTTCCTTACCGCAGGTGCGAGAACACCTGAAACTAATGAAAGTGAATTTTTCACCCGTTGAGCATCCGAAACACACCCGAGTCCCCTAGGACCTAACCAAACATACCAACCAATCCTAAAACTCCATATGAACTAAGTTGAGCCCTCAAATCACATCAAACAACACCAAAAATACAAATCACCCTCCAATCCAAACTTAATGAACTTGAAACTGCAATATTCTATAACCGATGCCGAAACCAACCAAACCACGTCCGATTGACTCCAAACTAAGCACTCAAGTCATATTCAACATTATGGACCTACTCCAACTTCTGGAATTAGATTTTGACCCCGATATCAAAAATTTCATTACCAGCCTGAAACTCCAAAAATTCAACTTTCCCATTTCAAGCCTAAATGAGCTACGGACCTCCAAAACACAATCTGAACACTCCCCTAAGCCCAAAATCACCCAATGAGCTAACGGAATCGATGGAACTCCATTCCGGATCCATCTTGACACTTTCGACTACGGTCCAAATTCTAGGACTTAATCTCTTATTTAGGGACTAAGTGTCCCTAAAAACTCCAAAACTCAAAACGAACCATCCCGGAAAGTCACAATAGCATAAAAAGATAACAGGGAAGTTGTTAATAGGGGATTAGTGCGTTAATCCTTAAAATGGCCAACCAGGTCGTTACATCCTCCCCGTCTTAAAACATTTATTTGTCCTTGAACGAGCATAGAGACATACCTGAAGTGGTGAAAAGATGACGATAATGACTGTGCATATCTTGCTTGGTCTCCTAAGTCACCTCCTCGATCGACTGACCCCGCCACTGAACCTTCACAGATACAATGATCTTTGACCTCAGCTTTCGAACATACCTATCCAATATAGCCACTAGCTACTCATCATAAGATAGATCCTTGTCCAATTGAACTGAGCTGCACGTGAGACGGATCACTGTGATACCTATAGAGTATCGAAACCTAAAATAACGGATGAACTCCTACGAGACTGGGAGGTAAAGCAAGATTATAAGCAACCTCCCCAAAATGCTGCAACACCTCAAAGGGACCAATAAACCTTAGGCTCAATTGCCCCTCTTTCCAAATCTCATAACGCCCTGCATAAGCGAAACCCAAAGCAAGACCCACTCTCTAACCATAAATGAATCATCGCAAACCTTCCAGTCCGCATAACTCTTTTGTCTGGACTGGTCTATGCGAAGTCTATCCTGAATCACCTTAACCTTCTCCAAAGCGTCCTGAACCAAGTCTGTGCCCCATAATCTAGCCTCGCTTGGCTCAAACCAACCCACTGGGGACCGACACCGCCTATCATGCAAAGTCGCATAAGGTGCTATCTGGATTTTGGAATGATAACCGTTGTAGGAAAACTCTATAAGTGGCAAGAACTGATCCCAAGAACCTCTAAACTCCATCACACACGCACGAAGCATATCCTCAAGAATCTGAATAGTGCGCTCGAACTGTCCATCCGTGTGGGGGTGAAATGTTGTGCTTAGCTCCACCCGAGTACCCAACTCATATTGTACGGCTCTCCAGAACCGTGATGTAAACTATGTGCCTCGGTCAGAGATGATAGATACCGGCACGCCATAAAGTCTAAAAATATCGTGGATATAAACTCGAGCCAACTGCTTAGAAGAATAGGTAGTCATCACAGGAAGGAAGTGAGCTGACTTGGTCAGCCTATCTACAATCACCTAAGCTGCATCAAACTTCTGCTAGGTTCGTGGGAGTCCAACAACAAAATCCATAGTGATCCGCTCCATTTCCACTCCAAAATCTCCAACTTTCGAAGCAATCCACCCGGTCGTTGATGCTCATACTTCACCTGCTGGCAATTTAGGCACTGAGCAAGCTATTCCATTATGTCTTTCTTCATTGTACGCGACCAATAATGTTGCCTCAAGTCCTGATACATCTTGGTGGAACCGGGATAAATAGAGTACCGCAAGCTATGAGCCTCTTGAAGAATCAAATCACGCAAACCATAAACATTAGGCATACATAGCATGCCCTACATCCTCAATGCACCGTCATCCCCAGTAGTGACCTCCTTAGCACCACCGTGTTGAACCGCGTCCTTCAGGAAAAGCAAATGGGAGTCATCATACTGACGCTCCCTGATACGATTATAAAGAGAAGACCGAGAGACCACACAAGCCAATACTCGATTAGACTCAAAAATATCCAATCTCACAAAGTGGTTGGCTCAAGCGTGAACATCCAACACCATGGGGCTATCTGCTGCTGGTAGATAAGCCAAACTCCCCAAACTCTCTGATCGGCAACTCAAAGCATCGGCCACCACATTGGCCTTCCCCGGGTGATACAAAATAGTGATATCATAATTGTTAAGCAGCTCTAACCATCTCCTACGAATCAAATTAAGATCCTTCTACTTGAACAGATGCTGCAAACTCCGATGATCAGTATAGATCTCACAAGGGACACCATCGAAATAGTGCCTCCAAATCTTCAAGGCATGAACAATAGCAGCTAGCTTAAGGTCGTGGACAAGATAGTTCTGTTCATGCACTTTTAGATGTCTGGACGCGTAGGCAATCACCCTACGGTCCTGCATCAATACCGCACTGAGGTCAACTCACGACGCATCACAATAGACAATATAAGTCCCTGAACCTATTAGGTAATGTCAATGCTGGGGTTGTAGTCAAAGTTGTCTTGAGCTTTTGAAATCTCTCTTCACACTCTTCCGTTTACCTAAACGAAGTACCCTTCTGGGTCAACCTGGTCATAGGTGTTGCAATAAATGACAATCCCTCAACAAATCGATAGTAATAACCCACCAAACCAAGAAAACTCTGGATCTATATAGCTGAGGATGGTCTTGGCCAATGCTACACTGCTTCCACTTTCTTTGGATCCACCTTGATCCCTTCACTAGATACCATATGACCCAAGAATGCCACGGAATCTAACCAGAACTCACATTTTAAAAACTTTGCATATAATTTCTTTTCTCAAGGTCTGAAGCACTGTCCTCAGGTGCTGCTCATGATCTTCCCGATTCCGGGAGTACATAAGAATGTCATCAATAAAGACAATGATGAACGAGTCAAGATATGGTCGGAATACACTATGCATCAAATGCATAAATGTTGTTGGGCGTTGGTCAGCCCAAATGACATAACAAGGAACTCATAATGACGATACCGAGTCCTGAAAGCAGTCTTCAGGATATCTGGCTCCTGAATCTTCAACTGATGATAACCTGAACACAAATCAATCTTGTAAAACACTCAAGCACCTTGTAACTGATCAAACGGGTCATCAATATAAGGCAAAGGATACTGGTTCTTCACTGTAACTTTGTTCAACTGGTGATAATCAATGCATATACGCATAGATACATCCTTTTTCTTCACAAACAAGATAGGAGCACCCCAAGGTGACACACTGGCCGAATAAAGCCCTTATAAAGTAATTCATGTAATTGTTCCTTCAACTCAGGAGGGGCCATACGATAAAGAGAAATAGATATGGGTTGAGTGCCTAGCAAAAATCAATGCCAAAATCAATATCTCTGTCAGGCGGCATGCCCGGAAGATCAGCTGGAAACACCTCAGGTAAATCCCTCACTACTGGGACTGAATCAACTGTAGGGGTATCAATACTGACATCTCCCACATAAGCTAGATACACGTCACACCCCTTCTCAACCATTCACTAAGCTTTAAGAAATGAAATAAATCTATTGGGAGTGTAATATATGGTACCTCTCCACTCTAATCGCTTTGGCATAGCCAGCATCACGGTCTTGGAGTGACAATCAAGAATAGAATAATAGGGCGACAACTAGTCTGTGCCCAAGATGATATCAAAATCTACCATGTTGAGCAATATTAAATCAACTCTGGTCTCAAAACAACTAAGATCAAACAAACACGACCGATAAACACAGTCCAACATAAGAGAATCTCCCACAAGAGTAGATACATAAACAAGGGAACTCAAAGAATCCCAAGATACGCCTAAATGCGGGGCAAAATAAGAAGACACATAAGAATAAGTTGAGCCTAGACCAAATAGAATCAATGCATCTCTATGACAGACCAGAACAATACCCTTAATGACAGAATCAAAAGCAACAGCCTCTGTACGAGTAGAAAGGGCATAGTATTTGGCATGTCCTCCCTATCTAGGGCAACCTCTACCTCCCCGGCCTCCACTTCTAGCTGGCTGAGCAGGTGGGGTGGTAGCTGGTGCTGTAATCATATCCTGGGAACCCTGTGGAGTACGCTACAGCTGAGAAGTTTGTGGAGGTGCTCCCCTCCTAAGCCTGGGACAACCCCTAACCATATGGTAAGTGTCGCCACACTCAAAACAAGCTTTGGTAGGATGTGGCAATTGTGACTGGCTCGGGCCAAGTCTACTGGACTAACCACTGAAAGCACCCCGCGCAGGAGGCACACTAGATACTGGAGGTGCATAATAAGATTCCTGAGGTCTAGGAGGAGCTGGGATACCACTGGCTGCTAGAAGAGCTGAATGAACGGGGCAAATCACATAACCCCTACCATGACAAACTGCAGTTGGGGCACAGTCACCAGAATAATGATCCAACTCTCGAGACCTCTTGGCCTCTCTCTCCTTCCTATCCCTAGCAAGCATGTACTCTACTCTTCTAGCAATATTCACCACCTACTGATAGGTGATATCCATCTCTAATTCCCGGGCCATGTTAAACCAGATGCTAGGAATGAGTCCCTCAATAAACTGGTGAACCCTCTCTCAAACTGTAGAAACTAAGGTCGGTTCATGCCTAGCCAAGTCATAGAAACGGTCAACACACTCCGAAAAGTACCCTAGCTCAAGTGCTCAAACTCTGCGGCGACAAGTATCCTTTGAAGCTCTACTGGACATACTCCCTCAAAAACATGTCCGAGAACTGAGTCCATGTAAGAGAAGCTTCCTCAGCTGGATTGTCCATCTCAAAAGTACGCCACCACTGATAGGATGCCCCTCGAAGCTAGAAGGCAGTGAAAGAAAATCCACTCGACCTTGATATGCCCATAGTGCTGAGGAAACTGTGGCACTTATCCAAAAACACCTGAGTATCCTCTGATGCTAGAATACTAAATGTAGGACGATCATACTTTTTTTACCTCTCAAGACTTCGTTTCTCCCCCTCTGACACTGCTTCCCTACCCTCGGGCTGAGCTAGGGCTACATGTAGTACCGGTATAACCTCTGGGATCTAATCGACCTGAACTCGCTGCTCTGGGGTGTGGGCGACAGGAGTCTATTCTCCTCACCTAGCCTGAGATGTGGCTTTAGCAACAGGAATCAACCCTGTCTGAGCTAGAGTGTTGTACATGCTCATGAACCGTTCAAGGGTCTCCTAAAGAGCTAGAGTAGTAGTAGGTATATCAACTGCTTGGGCTACGGATGGAGCCTCCTCTATAGCAGCTTGCCCGAGTGATCTGGATGCTCAACGTGCACGTCTTCGGCCTCTACCCCAGCCTTGGCCTCTGGCAGCTCTAGTAGGGGGCACGAGTGCATGGTCATCTCCGATAACACGTGTCCTCACCATCTGTGAGAGAAGAGAAGACAGAAGTTTAGAATTTTGAACTCACTAGTCTCGCACGATAAGGAATCAAATGAAGTGGAATTTTTCCTAATAGTTCCATAGCCTCTCGAAGATAAGTACAGATGTTTTCATACCGATCTGCAAGACTCTAATAAACCGACTTATGACTCATGACTCCTGAACCTAGAGCTCTAATACTGGCTTGTCACGACCCTAGTTCTCCCTCCGTGAACCTATCGTGATGGCACCTAGTCTCTACGACTAGGTAACCCTAACATTTGCGGATAAAGAAACAAAAACATGAACTAACAACTGAAAGTAAATTTTAGACAACGAAATGCGATGTCGCTCGCCATATATAATAATCACTTTCAAATTGAACATGAACGCTCCTTAAACCTAGAATATCATGAATCACAAGCTACAGAAGTAAATAATGCTCCTAAGCTCCAGAAACTACCAATGAAGAAAAATACAAGAAAAGTCTTAAACTTAAGGAAGAGTGGATAGGGATTTCTAGGTCTGCGGACGCGACATATATACCTCGAAGTCTTTATTGTCGTCTCGTCTCGCTAGAAACATGACTGGAAAGAGATACATGGATCTGCACATACAAAAATACACAAAAAAGGGCATGAGTATACCACAGCGGTACCTAGTAAGTTCCAATCCTAACATTGGTCGAGTAGTGACGAGATCAGGTCAGGGCCATACTAGTATAAAATAAATAATAAAATAATACATTATGAAATATCACAGTAAAGACAAATACTACTCCCTATGTTCCAATTTATGTGAACTTGTTTGACTGGGCACGGAGTTTAAGAAAAAATAAAGACTTTTGAATTTTTTTGTCCTAAACAACTCAAAAAGGGGTCCACAGTATTTGTGTGGTTATAAAATCTTCTCACTAGGAGTAGAATTGAGAATTCAAGCTAAATTATTTCCAAATTTAGAAAGGGGTCATTCTTTTTTAAACGGCCCAAGATGGAAATAGGTTCACATAAACTAGAACGGAGGGAGTAATATTAAACGAGAATGAAATCACAGAAAAACAACAACTCAGTACACAAAGATAGCAATAGTGGGTCTCCCAGGATACAATCCCGTAGTCCTAAATGTAAATATGCGCGGGATCTCCCGGGATACCGTCTCGTAGTCCTAAACATAAATGTGCAAGGGATCTTTCAGAATATCATTTCATAGTCCTAAAGTAAATATCCAGTATAGGGGAATCTCCCATAATACCATCCCGTAGTCCTTAACATAAACTTGTAAGGGGTTTTCCCTGAATTCCGTTTCGTAGTCCCAAAGTAAATATGCAACTCAATCAACATAAACAACAGTTTCAGCAAGGAATTTTACAGTTTGGACTAAGTTCATATCAAAGGAAACAGATAATTTTTCACTAAAAATGTTGCACAAAGTCCAGATAGGCATTTAAGACAATTAAGGTACTTAGGCATGTTTTCCTAAGCTAAACGGGATAGTTACATATACTAGTGCTGCTCAATTAAAGGAAAAACATATACTTGCTTTATGAAAATGAGGTTTTTCAACAATAGACCGTGCACGCACTCGTCACCTCACATACACGGTGCTCATATATCAAACATCACCAAATTCTAAGGGGAGTTCCTCCACGCAAGGTTAGGCAAGCCACTTACCTCGAACCAAGATCAAATCAATCCAAAATCACGCTCTTTCCACGAGTATCCAACTCCGAGTGGCCCAAATCTAATCAAATCAATTACATAACATAGATATAACTACAAGCAACTAATTTAGCTAATGAAATCAAAGCTATGGCAAGAAAATAGAAAAACGCCCAAAAATTTCTCCCCGGGCCCACGTCTCGGAATCAGGTGAAAGTCTCAAATTATGAACACAAATTCACTCACGAGTTCACTCGTACCAAAATTATCCAAATTCGATGTCAAAATTCCACTCAAAACTCAAAAATTTGATTGGGGAACTTTTCCCCCATTTTCCCAACTTCCTCACTCAAATCCTCTAATTAGATGAAGAATACAACAATAGATTAATGTAATATGATCAAAATTGAGTTAGGATTAGTTAACCAATAGCTCTTCTTCATAATCCCTCGAAAACTTGCCTTCCACCGAGCTCCAAATTGAATTTTGTGATATGAATTTAAACCCTCGAAATCTCATTTTCTGCCCAGCAATTTCCGCTTAAATTTCCATCACAGGTGTGGCTTTTTACTTAATGCACCTCGTCCGCTTCTGCCATCAAGAGACCGCACCTGCGCATGCCACCTGTAGATTCTCGTCCGCTTATACTGTCCTTGACCGCTCCTGCATTCCTTCACTCGCACCTGGGGCCATCATAGATTCGGAACACTCCTCGCACCTGCTACCCCAGACTTCCTCCCAAAATCTGCCTCTGCTCTTGGTTGTCCGCATATGCGGCCCCGCACCTGCGATTCCCTACCACATGTGCGAAAACACCAAAACCAGCATACCTGAGCATCCAAAACACACCCGAGGCCCCTTAGACCTCAACCAAACATACCAACCAATCCTAAAATCCCAAGAAGAACTTAATATAGAATGTATAATAATTGATTAAAGAAAGAAAATCTAATGTTTAGAAGTTAATCTATATAAACTTACTCTAGAAAGTAAAGAAAACGGCTCAGGTGCACTTCTGAAAATCCAACTTAACCTAAAAACGAAAAAATATCTATTTATACTAAGCTGAAAATATCTGACAAAAATGCCCCTACGAAGGTTGTGCGGTCACATAATTCTGGTGCGGTCCGCACAATGGGCTTCTGCGGCCGCACAATTATCGTGCGGTCCGCATAATAATGGGTGTGTCTGCACATCTGATTCTGTGACCACCCAAAAGTGATGCGGTCTGCACTCTCTACTTTTGGACTTGAAATAGCTCTCTGGTCCTTTAATACTGTTGACCGCATAATAATGACTGTGGCCGCACTTGACCTCCTGCGGCCGCACAATTTTGGTGCAGTCCGCATGCCTTTAGCTGGCCTAAACACTAGTCTCTGAATCTCCCCTCTGCGGTCGCACTAGAATTGTGCGGCCCGCACTGCTACCCTTTTTGACCTGTTTTGGTTCTTGTTCACTTTTGACTCGTTTATGAGTTGATTTTGACTTTTTTGGCTCGTTTTCCAATATTCCTGCAAGTAAGCACATTTTATTAGTTTTCGAGAATACCTTTAAGCATTTTTTAGCTAAAACGCAAGTAAAAGAGAGCAAATAAGCGGTCAAAATCCCTACTTATCAGGACTTCAATGCTCTCATATTGTGCAATCTGTCCTTGCAATGGTCAATAAAATTATGGGGATCCTCAAGTCACTCATCACCAAAGGCAGGAGGTTGTAGTCTGGTCTATCTATCCTACAACTTATGCGGCTCGACGACCGTATCAAGTCTGGGCTCTGGTACAGCCACTACAACTGGTTGGGCTCCGCCCAAAGGTAATGCACCCATGGTCGGATATACGGCAGCAGCGTGCCCTGGAGCCTAAGCGATAGGGGTTTGTACTCCCTATTCCACCTGATATATGGCTAGGTCTGCTGGAAATAATCCAGCAAGCAACGTAGAATCTATGAACCAGAGCATACGGCCCATGACCTCCTGAAATCTCGGTACGGACTTGAAATCTGCAGAGGTCGACTCTGCTGTAGGCACCTCACCCTGCTCCTCAATGATAGGATCCTCCACTGGATCTGCTAGTGGTACGAATGGAGCAACTCTAGGACGCCCTCATCCTTTAGTAGGAGCTGGAGCCCTCCCCCGGCCTCTGCCTCGGCCTCTAGCAATAGGTGGAGAAGCTCCTCCACCGCCGAGTACATATGTGGGGCACATTCTCACCATCGCTGAGAGAAAAAGAGAAATATAATTAGTAAAACATTAATTGCACGATAGGAGATGAAGAAAGAGAAAATTCCTAACACCCTATAGCCACTTGAGATAAGTACGTACGTCTCCGCACTAATCCGCACGACTCTATTAGGATCGCTCATGACTTTTGGAACCTATGTGAACCTAGAGCTCTGATACCAAGGTTTCACGATCGAATTTCCACTATAGGCCGTGATGGCATCCAACGTCGCCACTAGGTAAGCCAAAAGTAAACTACCCATTTAATTCCTTATTTTAATATTTTTAAAGTCTTTAATTCTTATATAATTGCGGAAACAAATAGTAAATAAGCGTGGTAATGTAAAGCATATACTCAAAGGCAAAATGAGGTGGTGAGTTAAACAATCAAAACCCATGAATGTCTACTATAATTTCCAAAATTTAGTGTCACAAGTGCACGAGCATATAGTAGAATCTACAAAACTCCCTAAAACTTACTGTCTGAAACAAGACATGAGTGATAAAAACATGACAAGAGAAGGCTGCAGGTGCTGCATAACAGAGCAGGGGAAAGCAGCTCACCACTAATACTTCGGATTATGTGGGTACGCGCCTGGACAAACTCCAGATGCACATACCTCAGAACCTGCACAATATGTGCAAAAGTGTAACTTGAGTACATAAACAACATGTACCCAGTAACTATCTAGTCTAATGTCGAAGAAGTAGTTATGAGGGGTCGACTTGGACACTTAATAATGGGCAATATACATAATGTACAAGATTATTTAATAGGCATGAAATGCAACATCAATAATAAAATAGGAAGCAATAATTAAATGACCATTTATCAAAATAACAATTTAAAGTACTCAAATATCACATATTAATCTCAACAATTAAGGGCTTAACATGTATTATAGCTCCTCAAGTCATGACAGACATATCAAGTGAATCAGACTCCGGGTGACAACACCCACGAGTTATGTCGAGGTCGTAAGGCCCGATCAAGAATATTTGTGTACATACACTACCAAGCTCGTACAGTCTGATCCATGGATGTGTCCCATAATATATATATATATATATATATATATATATATATAGCCGAGGTGTTCCGCTTGATCCACAGGAATAGGGAAACTTTTCGGATTTCGAATCTCATATTTACAACTCCAAGGTAAGCCCGTGAAACGATATAATTTCCATCGATAATTAAATATTTCCACCAACTCTCTAACTAATGAAGCTCGATTTAACATAATCTTTAACCAAGTTTTACTTACTAGTACAAGCAATTAAACTAATAAGTTGAGCCCAAATAGTGTAAGAAATAACATAATAAAGGCCTATGTCTACCTAAACATAACATGAATTCTAGCTACACACGGACTCTTGTCACTTCGTGCATACGTAGCAACAACAATTAGTAGAAAATAGCAATTTAAACATCTATCGGGTAAATTCTCTCTTACAAGGTTAGGCAAGAGACTTACCTCGTTCCCAAGTTTACTTTCCGGTCCACAAATAACTCTAAAGGCCTCAAGTCGGTGCCGAACAATCCGAAACTAGCCAGATATTGTATAATTTAATCAATATCTACTCAAAAGTTCATAATTTAGCTATTAGAGTAATTACTCAACCCAAATTGGAAGATTCATAAAATTCACCCATGTGCCTGCGTGCGCGGATTCTGGAATTCGAAGATAAATGTTACCCATAACCTCACGAACCCAAATATATAATTTCTACTCAATTCCATAATCATTTTCGTGGTCTAATCCCATTTTTATCGAAACCTAGGTTTTTCAACAATCTCCTAAAATTTTCACAATTTCTATGTTAAAATCTACCCATAATGTATGTATTAAACTCATATTGTGTAGAAAATACTTACCTCAAGGTACTAGATGAAAAACCATCCTCGAAAAGATCTAAAATCGAACACAAGTTGAGAGAAATGAACCAAATAAGCCTTAGTACCAACTTTTAAAAACGTTTCTGCCCACTCATTCATTCTTCACGATCGCGAAGGCAAGTTACCAAGTCCCGAGAAAATTGAACTTGCAAACGGGGCCAATGCCTCACGAACAAGAAGGCTTTCCTAACCTTCACTATGCAAACTTGAGGGTTTTTTTGCGAACACAAAGATCAATTAGTGTGCCACCCCTAGCTCCAGCTTCCTCTATATGAATAGGGGCCCTCTCATACGAACGCGAAGGCCACAGGTCACATACCTTCGCGAACACGGACTGGGTGTCGCGAATGCGAAGAACAAATTCCCAGCCCTCCAAATTCCTTCTTCGCGAACGCAACCCAACCCCTGCGATCACGAAGAAGGAAACTAGAATTAATAGTGATAGATTTTTGGACTTAGCTCCCGGTGGTTCGAAACTCACCCGAGCCACCCGGACCCCATCCAAATGCACCAACAACTCCACAAACATAATACCGACTTGCTTGAATTCTCTAAATACGTACAACAACATCAAAACTATGAATCGCACCACAAAACCAAATTGAATCAAATTATGAACTTTAGGCTTTTGAACTTACTCCGAACGCTCTGAATCATACTTAGACTACTCGGAATGACACCAAATTTTAAGGACAAATAATAAATCACCCTATATAATTATTCTCATGCTCAGAATCCCAAACAGACCTCGATAACACCAAAATCTACTCTAAACCAAATTTAAAGAACTTGAAAACCTTCAATGCACCAACTTTCAACATTAAGCGTTGAAAAGCTCCCAAGTCATCCGAAACCCGATCCAAATAGACTCCCAAGTCCAAACTCATCATACAAACATATTGAAACCATCAAATCCTTGTTCTAAGGTCATTTACACAAAATGTTGACTCAAGTCAAACTTGGCCATCTTAGGCCACTATTAAGGAACCAAGTATTTCAGTTTCAACGCGAACCCTTCCAAACCCAAGTCAACCATTCCCTCAAGTAATAAAAAAAATAAGGCACATACGGGGAGTCATAATTAGGGGAACGGGGATCTAAAAATCAAAACAACCAATCGGATATACATTTTTCGCCTTTTAAACAAACATTCATCCTCGAACGGGTCTAGAATCATACCTGGAGTGTTGAATAGGTGAGGATATCTGCTCTGCATGTCCTCCTCGGTCTCCCAAGTTTCCTCCTTGGCTGGTTGACCCCTCCACTGGACCTTTACCGTAGAAATCTTCTGAGACCTTAACCAGCGAACTTGTCTGTCAATAATAGCAACTGGCTTCTCCTCGTAACCCAAGCTCTCCTCTAGTTGAATCATATTGTAATCTAACACATGCTACCTGTCAGTATGGTACCTCCAGAGTATAGGAACATGGAAGACCGAACGAACTCTCTATAGACTGGGAGGCAATGCAAGCTTATATGCAACCTTCCCAACTCGTCTCAATACCTTAAATGGGCCAATAAACCTTTGGCTCAACTTTTCCTTTTACTCGAACCTCATGATTCTCTTCATCGGCGAGACTTTCAAGAGAACCTTCTCGCCCACCATAAATGATAAATCAGTTCCATATAACCTAGCCTCGACGGGCTTGAACCATCCGATGGCGAACAACATCAACATCCATATAAAGCCTCAAACAGAGCCATCTCAATGTTGGACTAATAACTATTGTTATAAGCTAACTTGGCCAAAGCCAAAACTCGATCCCACTGCCCTCCGAAGTCAATCACACATGCTTTGAGCATATCCTCCAAGATCTAAATTGTCCCCTCCGACTGCCTGTCGGTCTACGGATGAAAGGTTGTGTTGAGCTCTACCCGAGTGCCCAAATTACTCTGTACCGCTCTCCAAAAGTGCAAAGTGAAATGAGGGCCTCTATCTGAAATGATGGAAACAAGCACACAATGCAACCGAATAATCTCCTAAATATAAATTTTGCCAATCTCTTCGAAGAGTACGTAGTCACAACCGGATAAAGTGTACCGACTTGGTCATCCTGTTGACAATGACCCAAACAACATCAAACTTTCTCAACTTCCACGGCAACCCAACCACAAATTCCATAGTGATACGCTCCCATTTTCACTCTAGTATAACCATATGCTAGAGTAGGCCACATGGCCTTTGGTGCTCATACTTGCTGGCAATTTAGACACCTCGCTACACATTTAACTATGTATTTCTTTATCCGTTGCCACCAATAATGCTGCCTTGGGTCACGATACATCATTGTAGCACTAGGATAAATAGAATACCGAGAACCGTGTGCCTCCTCTAGAATCTTCTCCTTCAAGCGATCAACATTAGGAACACATAAGCGACCCTGGAGTCACAGAACACCATCCTCTCCGATAGTAACTTCCTTGGAACCACCCCACAGTACCGACTCTCTAAGAACCAGAAGGTGCGGATGATCGTACTGGCGAGCTTTGATCCGATCAAATAATGAAGACTAAGCCACAACACATGCAAGAACTCCACTGGGCTCTGAAATATCCAACCTCATAAGTCTGTTAGCCAAGGACTGAATGTCCAAACCTAGTGGCCTCTCTTCTACTGAAATGAATGTCGAGCTACCCATACTCTCAGCCTTTCTGCTCAAGGCATCCAAAACCACATTCGTCTTGCTCGAACGATAAAGAATGGTAATATCACAGTCCTTTAGTAACTCAAGCCACATGTGTTGCCTCAAATTGAGACCCCTCTACTTAAATACATACTGCAAGCTACAATGATTGGTGTAAACCTCATAGGAAACCCCATAAAGATAATGCTCCCAAATCTTGAGAGCGTGAACTATCGCGGCCAACTCCAATTCATGTATAGGGTAATTCTTCTTGTGGAGCTTCAGTTAACGTGAAGCATATGCAATAACTCGCCCCTCCTGCATCAATACACAACCCAGGCCAATTCATGAAATATTGCAATACACAGCATATATCCCTAAACCAGAAAGCAACACTAAAATCGGTGTTGTAATCAAAGTTATCTTAAGATTCAGAAAGATCGCCTGACAATCATTGGACTATCAGAATGGAGAACCCTTCTGGGTCAATCTATTCAAAGGTGTTGCAATAGATGAGAAGACCTCCACAAACCAGCGATATAACCTGCTAACCCCAAGAAACTACTTATCTCGGTCGCTATGGTAGGCCGAGGGAAACTTTTAACTGCCTCGATCTTCCTGGAATCCACCTTAATACCCTTAATTGATACAACATGTCCCAAGAATGCCATATAATCTAACCAAAACTCGCACTTGGAGAACATAGCATATACCTTCTGTTCCCGCAAGGTCTGAAGCACAACTCTTAAAATGTTGCTTGTGCTCCTCCATATTACACGAGTAGATCAATATGTCATCAATGAAGAGTGAAGACAATGATGAAGGAGTCAAGATATGGCTTGAAAAATCGGTTCATCAAATCCATAAATGCTACCAGAGCGTTAGTCAAGCCGAAAGACATCGCTAGAAACACATAGTGGCCATATCTAGTCCGGAAAGTTGTCTTCGGAACATCTAAAGTACAAAACTTCAGCTAATGATATCCATATTTCAAATCGATCTTAGAGAACACCTTGGCACCTTGCAACTAGTTAAACAAATCATTAATACGCGAAAATGGGTACTTGTTCTTAATGGTAACCTTGTTCAACTGGCGGTAATCAATGCACATCCACATACTCCCATCTTTCTTTTTTACAAATAACATTGGTGCACCCCACAGTGACACTCAGCCTGACTAACCCTTTTTCCAGCAACTCCTCAACCTGCTCATTCAACTCTTTCAGAGCCATGCGGTACGGTGGAATAGAGATAGGTTGAGTACCTCATGCCAAATCAATACTAAAATCAATATCACGATCTGGTGGCATGCTTGGTAATCAGAAGGAAACACATCAGTGAACTCCCGCACCACATGCACTAAATCAATTGTAGGAGTCTATGCACCAGTATCCCAAACATAAGCTAGATAGGCCAAACAACCCTTGTTGACCATGTGTCAAGCCTTCAGGAAAGAGATAACCTGACTAGATGCACTGATAGATGAACCCCTCCACTCAATTCTAGGCAACTCTAGCATCACTAAGGCAATAGTCTTGGTATGGAAATCAAGGATAGCATGATATGGAGACAACCAGTCAATGCCCTGGATGACCTCAAAGTCGGTTATGTCAAGCAACAGAAGATCCACTCTGGTCTCATAACTACAGATTATCACAGTACAGGACCGGTAGACCCGATCTACAATAACAGAATTGCCCGCGGGCGTGGACCATAAATAGGAACACCCAAGGACTCACGACGGACATCCATATAATGAGAAAATAGAAAAGAAATATATGAATATGTAGACCCTGGATCAAATAATACTGAAGCATCTCAACCATAGACAAAAATAGTATATGTGATCACGGCATATGAGGCTACTGTATCTTGTCTGGCTAGAAAAGCATAGAACCTAGATGGAGTGCCACCTACCTATCCTCCACCTCTAGGGTAACCCCTAATCACCTGCCTTCCACCTCTGGCAGGCCGGATGGACGGTGCGGCAGCTGGTGTATTAATCATGGGTCGATGGCCATGCTAACCCAGCTACATTAATTTGCCCTAAAACCTGGGAAAGATCTCCCCATGTGACCAAGCGCCCTGCATTCTTAGAAGCCTCTCGATGCAGAAGATGATGACTCTGAGTCTGTCTCTGAGGACCTGAATACCCATCGGAAGGGCCCCGAATAGTCTGTGAACGGTAGGATCTCTATTGAATGGCACTTAAATAGGTCTGATATGGTGCACCATGAGAAAGCGGTGGTGTTGAATAAGTGGGTCTACTGGACTAACCCCTCACGGACTGACCTCTGCCCCTAGATAGGGCACCGCTGAATCCTCAAAAATGTTGAAGCCTCTTCTTCCACGTTGTATACAATCGGACTTGGGTGCGGATACCCTCAATCTGCCAAGCTATACCCACAACCTGCTCATAGAGAGCCCATCTCCACCTCTAAGGCTATATTAATCTGAATACCATAATGCAAGCCCGCAACAAACCTTTGCACTCTCTCTTTATCGGTGGAGAATATCATAAGTGCATGGAGGGACAACTTACAGAACCTCACCTCATAATTGGTCACAAACATCTGACTTTGTTGGAGCCACTTGAATTGACCCCGCAACTCTTCCCTATGAGAGGGTGGAATATATATTTCCAAAAAAGACGTGTGAACTGATCCCAAGTCAAGGGAGGCGAACCCGCTGGCCTGCTAAGAAGATAGGATTATCACCATTTATGAAGCATGTTCTCTAACTAAAAAGGGGTAAAGTCCACCTCGTTGGACTCTAATACTCTCATGTTGTGCAATTTATCACTGCAACAGTCAATAAAATATTGGGCGTCCTCATGTCGCAAACCGCCAAAGGCAGGAAGATGCATTCTACTCAATCTATCCAACCAATTATGCGGCTCGTCGGCTGCATCTGGTCTACGCTCTGGTACAACTGCTACAACTGGCTAGGCTCCGCCCACTGGTAATGTACCTGAGATCTAACATATAGTTGTATCGTGCCTTGGAGCCTGAGCAGTAGGGGTCTATAGTCCTCTTCCAGCCTGAGATGTGGCTGGTGTGCTGGAAATAAGCCAGCTTGCGTCATAGAATCCATGATCCACTGGTGATACGAACGGAGCAACTCTAGGACGCCCTCCTCCTCTAGAAGGAGCTGGAGCCCTACCCCAGTGTCTGCCTCGGCCTCTAGCAATAGGTGGAGCAGCTCCTCCACCGCTGGGTACATCTGTCGAGCACGTTCTCACCATATCTGAGAGAATAAGAGAAAGATACTTAGTACAACATCAATTGCACGATAGGAGATGAAGAAAGAGAAGTTTCCTAACACCCTATAGCACTCGAAGATAAGTACGGACGTCCCCTCAATGATCCCTAAGACACTATTAGGACCGCTCATGACTTGTAAAACCTATGTGAATCTAGAGCTCTGATACCAAGGTGTCACGATCGAATTTCCACTATAGGTCGTGATGGCGCCCAAGTTGCCACTAGGCAAGCCAATAGTAAACTACCCATTTTATTCCTTTTTTTAATATTTTTAAAGTCTTTAATTTTTATTTAAATACGGAAATAAATAGTAAATGAGCATGGTAATGTAAAGCATAAACTAAAAGGATAAGTAAGGAGGTGAGTTAAATAATCAAAGCCCATAAATGTCTACTAGAATTCCTAAAATCCGGTGTCACAAGTGCACGAGCATCTAATAGAATATACAAAACTCCCTAAGAATTATTGTCTAAACCCAAATAGATAGGAATAATAATATCATGACAAGAGAAGGCTCTGTGTGCTGCAAAACGGAGCATGGGAAAGCAGCTCACCACTAAGCCTCCGGATAATGCGAGTGCGCACCCGGACAAATTCCATATGCACCTACCTCAGAACCTGTACAATATGTGCAGAAGTGTAGCATGAGTACATAGCCAACATGTACCAAGTAAGTATCTAGTCTAACCTCGCAGAAGTAACGACGAGAGATTGACTTCGACCCTTACAAGTGGGCAATATACATAATGTACAAGATTATTTAACATGCATAAAATATAACAACAATAATGAAATAGGAGGCAATAATTAAATAACAATTTATTAACATAACAATTTAAAGTCCTCAATATCACATATTAATTTCAACAAGTAAGGGCTTAACATGTATTATAAATCCTAAAGTCATGACAAACATATTAAGTGAAATAGGACTTCGGGTGACAATACGCACTAGCTATGCCGAGGTCGTACGGCTCGATCCATAATATCTGTGTACATACACTACCGAGGTCGTATGGTCCGATCCATGGATGCATCCCATATATATATATATATATATATATATATATATATATATATATATATATATATATATAT
>MU696314.1:84126-114873 GCA_026770625.1 Nicotiana glauca | reverse complement strand
TCTCTTATATATATATATATATATATATATATATATATATATATATATATATATATATATATATATATATATATATATATATATATATATATTGCCGAGGCGTGCCTGATCCACATGAATAGGAAAACTTTTCGAAATTTGAATTTTATATTTATGACTTTGAGGTAAGCCCTTGAAAGGATATAAGTCCATCAATAATTAAACATTTCTATTAACTCGCTAAGTAATGAAGCTAGATTTAACATAATCTTTAATCAAATATTACTTACTAATACAAGCAATTAAACTAACAAGTTGAGTCCAAATAGTGCAAGTAATAGCATAATAAAGGCCTATGTCTAACCGGACATAACATGAATTCTAGATACGCACGGACTCTCATCACTTCGTGCATACGTAGAACCCACAATTAGTATCAAGTAGCAATTTAAATACCCATGGGGTAAATTCCCTTTTACAAGGTTAGGCAAGAGATTTACCTCGTTCCCAAGTTCACTTTCCAGTCCATTAATCACTCTAAAGGCCTCAAGTCGGTGTCGAACAATCCTAACACGTGTCCGGATTCCAGAAATTCTCGAAGATAAATGTTACACATAACCTCACGAACCCAAATATATAATTTCTACTCAATTCCATATTCATTTTCGTGGTCTAATCCCATTTTTATAAAAACCTAGGTTTTCCAACAATTTTTATGTTAAAATCTAACCCATATATATATATATTAAACTCATATTGTGTAAAAAATACTTACCCCAAGGTGCTAGATGAAAAACCCTCCTTAAAGATCTCTAAGATAGGCCACAAGTTGAAATAAATGAACCAAATAAGCCTAAGTGTCGACTTTTAAAAACCTTTCATCCCAGACATTCTTTCTTTGTAATCGCATAAGAGGCCTCGCGATCGCGATCGCGAAGGCAAGCTGTCAAGGCCAAATTGAACTTAGCGAATATGACTGCCAGGCAAACATGAAGGCTTGCCTTGCCTGCCCTATGCGAACGCGAGAGCTTCTTCGCGGAAGCGAAGACCAATCAGCGTGCCATCCTCAGCCCCAGCTTCCCCTACGCGAATGTGGGCCCTCTCACGCAAACACGAAGGCCACAGGTCCCAGATCTTCTACTATGTGTCGCGAATGCGAAGACAAAATTCCTAGTCCCCCAAATTCCTTCTTTGCGTACGTGACCCAACCCTCCCCCCCAATCGTGAAGGAAACCAGAACCAGTAGTGAAAAATTTTTGGATTTCGCTCCGAGTGGCCCGAAACTCACCCGAGCCACCCGGGACACCATCCAAATGCAATAACAAGTCTACAAACAAAATACGGACTTGCATGAACTCTCAAAGCACATAAGACAACATCAAAACTAAGAATCGCACCCAAAAACCAAATCGAATCAAATTATGAACTTCAAGCTTTACAACTTACTCTAAATGCCTCGAATCATACTTAGACTACTCAGAATGACACATGATTTTTTGTACAAGTCATAAATCACCATATGGAACTATTCACAAGCTCAGAATCCCAAATGGACCTCGATAATACCAATGTCTACTCCAATCCAAACTTAATGAACTTGAAACCTTCAATGCGTCAACTTTCAACTTGAAGCACAGAAACGCTCCCGGGTCATCTAAAATTTGATCCGAACACCCGTCCAAGTCCAAAATCATCATATGAACCTATTGGAACCGTCAAATCCCAGTTTTGAGATCTTTTACTCAAAATGTTGACTCAAGTCAAACTTGGAAATCTTAGGTCACCATTAAGGAACCAAGTGTTCCGGTTTCAACCCGAACCCTTCCAAACCCTAGTCAACCATCCCCGTAAGTCATAAAATAATAAAGGCAACATACGGGGAATCTTAAGTAGGGGAATGAGGATCTAAAAAGCAAAACTGATGGTTGGGTCATTACATTCTCCATCTTTTAAACAAATATTCATCCTCGAACGGGTCTAGAATCATACATGGAGTGCTTAATAGGTGAGGATACTCCGCATGTCCTCCTCGGTCTCCCAAGTCGCCTCCTTGTTTATTTGGACCCTCTACTAGACCTTTACCGCATAAATATTCTTAGACCTCAACTGGCAAACTTGCCTGTTAACAACAGCAACTGGCTCCTCCTCGTAACCCAAGCTCTCATCTAGCTGAACCGTGTTGTAATCTAACACATGCAGCCTATCGACATGGTAACTCCAGATCATAGACACATTGAAGACCGGATGAACTCCCGATAGACTGGGAGGCAAAGCAAGATAATAAAAAACCTCCCCAACTCGTCTCAACACCTCAAATGGGCCAATAAACCTTAGGACCAACTTGCCCTTCTTTCCGAACCTCATAATTCCCTTCACCAGTGAGACTTTCAAGAGAACCTTCTCACCTACCATAAATAATAAATCACGTGCTTTCTGATATGCATAACTCTTCTATGTGGACTGTGCTGTGTGAAGTCACTCCTGAATCTACTTGACCTTTTCCAAGGCATTCTTCACTAAATCATTGACATATAACCTAGCCTCACCGGGCTCAAACCATCCGATTGGTGATCGACATCACCGACCATAAGCCTCAAACGGAGCCATCTCAATGCTGGACTGATAACTATTTTTTTAAGCAAACTCGGCCAAGGCAAGAATCGATCCCACTATACTCCAAAGTCAATCACACATGCTCTGAGCGTATCTTCTAGGATCTAAACTGTTCGCTCTGACTGCCGATCGATTTGTTTATGAAAGGCTGTGTTGAGCTTTACCAGGGTGCCCAACTCACTCTGTACCGCTCTCCAAAGGTGCAAAGTGAACTGAGGAACTCTATCTGAAATGATGGAAACAGGCACACCGTGCAATCGGACAATCTCATGAATGTAAATCTTGGGCAATATCTATGAAGAGTACGTAGTCACAAATAGAATAAAGTGTGCTGACTTGATTAGCATGTTGACTATGACCCAAATAGTAACAAAGTCCATAATGATCTAGTCCACATGGCCTCTGGTGCTCATACTTAACTTGCTGGCAATTTAGACACCTTGCTACATACTTAACTATGTCTTACTTCATCCATCGACACCAATAATGTGGCCTCGGGTCACGATACATCTTCATATCACTAGGATGAATAGAATACCGAGAACTATGTGCCTCCTATAGAATCTTCTCCTTCAATCCATTAACATTAGGAGCACATATACGACCCTGGAGTCGCAGAACACAATCATTGCTGATAGTAACCGCCTTGGCACCACCCCGTAATACCATCTCTCTAAGAACCAGAAGGTGTTGATCATCGTACTGGCGAGCCTTGATCCGCTCAAATAATGAAGACTGAGCCACAAAGCATGCAAGAACTCGACTGGGCACTGAAATATCTAACGTCATAAGTCTGTTAGCTAAGGACTGAATGTCCAAAGCCAATGGCCTCTCCTATGCTGAAATAAATGCCGAGCTACACACACTCTCGGCCTTTCTGCTCAAGGAATACACAAATACATTCGCCTTGATCGGATGATAAATGATGGTAATATCATAGTCCTTTAGTAACTCAAGCCACCTGCACTGCCTCAAATTGATATCCCTCTATTTGAACAAATGTTGCAAGCTGCGATGATCGGTCTAAACCTCACAAGACACCCCATAAAGATAATGTATCTAGATCTTGAGAGCGTGAACTATCGCGGCCAACTCCAAATCATGTATAGGTTAATTCTTCTCTTGGGTCTTCAGCTGACATGAAGCATATACAATAACTCGCCCATCCTGCATCAATACATAACCAAGGCCAATGCATGAAGCGTCGCAATACAAAGCATACATCCCTGAACTGGAAGGCAACACTAAAATTGGTGTTGTAGTCAAAGTTGTCTCAAGCTTCTAAAACTCGCCTCGCAATCATCAGACCATCGAAACGGAGCACCCTTCTGGATCAATCTAGTCAAAGGTTTTGCAATAGAGAAGAAGACTTCCATAAATTGGCGATAATAACTTGTTAACCCTAACAAACTCGTGATCTCGGTCGTTGTGGTAGGTCGAGGCCAACTATGGACTGCCTTGATCTTCCTGGGATCCACCTTAATACCCTCACCTGATACAACACATTCCAAGAATGCAATAGAATCTAACCAGAACTCGCACTTGGAGAACATAGCATATAGTTTTTTTTTCCCAAGGTCTGAAGCACAACTCTCAAATGCTACTCGTGCTCCTCCATACTACTCGAATAGATCAATGTGTCATCAATGAAGAGTGAATACAATGACGAAGGATTCAAGATATGGCCTGAACACCCAGTTCATCAAAGCAATAAATGACATCGGAGCGTTAGTCAAGCCGAAAGAGATCACTAGAATCTCGTAGTGGCCATATCTAGTCCAGAATGCCGTCTTCGAAACATCCGAAGCACTAATTTCCAGCTGATGATACCCATATCTCAAATCGATCTTAGAGAACACCTTGGCACCCTGCAACTGGTCAAACAAATCATCAATATGCGGCAATGGGTACTTATTCTTAATGGAAACCTTGTTCAACTGGTGGTAATCAAATCTGCATACACCCATCCTTCTTTTCACAAATAACACTGGTGCACCCTACGAAAACACACTCAGCCTGACTAACCCCATTGTCAACAACTCCTCAAGCTACTCCTTCAACTCTTTCAACTCTTTTGAAGCCATGTGGTACAGTGTAATAGAGATAGGCTGGGTACCTGGTGCCAAATCAATACAAAAATTGATATCACGATCTGGTGGCATTCCTAGTAAATCAGAAGGAAACACATCGGTGTACTCCCATACCATGGGCACTGAATAAATTACATTAGTATCTGCAACAGTATCCCGAACATAAGCTAGATATACAAAACAACCCTTCACGACTTTGTGTCGAGCCTTCAGGACAAAAGATAACCCGACTAGATGCACTAATAGATGAAACCACTAACTCTAATCTAGGCAACTCTATCATCCAAGGTAACAGTCTTGGAATGGCAATTAAGAATGGAATAATAAAAGACAACGATTACATGCCCAAGATGACATCAAAGTCGGTCATGTCGAGCAATAAAAGATCCGCTCTAATCTCATAACCACAGAAAGTCACAATACAGGCCGGTAGACTCAATCCACAGTAACAGAATCACCCACGGGCACGGACACATAAACAAGAATACCCAAAGAACTTACGAGGTACATATAGATTATGAGCAAATAGAGAACAAACATATGAATATGTAGACCCTGGATAGAATAATATTGAAGCATCCCTACTGTAGATAGAAATAATACTTGTGATCACGGCATCTGAGGCAACTGTATCTAGTCTGGATGGAAAAGCATAGAACCTAGATAGAGAGCCACCTACAGGGCCTCCACCTCTAGGGAAATCCCTACCCACCTGTCTCTGCCTCTAGTAGGCCAGACGGCCGGTGTGGCAACTGGTGCAGTAATCATGGGCTGATGGACCTGTTGGCCTTACATCACTGCCTTACCTTGAAACCTAGGGCAAGATCTCCTCATGCGACCAAGCGCCCCACATTCATAGCAACCTCTTGATGCGGAAGATGACTGACTATCATTATGGCCTAGGGACCTGAATACCCGCTAGAAGGGCCCTGAATAGCCGATGGATGGTAGGATCTCTCTTGAATGGCACTAAACTAGGTCCGCTCTAGTGCACCATGAGAAAGAAGTGGTGTTGAATAACTGGGTCTCCTGGACTGACCCCACACGAACTGACCTCTGCCCCTAGACGGGGCGCCGGTGAATCCTCCAGAATGCAGAGGCCTCTTCACCCCCATGGTATACAATCATCCCTGGGTGCGGATACTCTCAATTCGCCGATCTATCTCCACAATGTGAATGTAGGGAGTCCCCATCTCTACCTCTTAGGCTATAGCAACCTGAATACCATAATGCAAGCCCGCAATAAACCTCTGCACTCTATATGCATCGATGGGGAGTATCATAAGTTCATGGAGGGAAAACTCATAGAACCTCGCCTCATAATCGGTCACAGATATCTGACCCTGTTGGAGCCACTCGAACTGACCCTGTATCTCTTTCCTCTAAGAGGGTAGAATATATCTCTCCAAAAAGAGACGTGTGAACTGATCCCAAGTCAAGGGAGGTGAACTCGCTGGCCTGCTAAGAAGATGGGACTGCCACCCTCTATGGGCCTTGGCCTCTAACTGAAAAAGTAGTGAAATCCACTCGTTGGACTCCAATACTCTCATGTTGTGCAGTCTGTCCATGTAATGGTCAATAAAATCCTGGGGGTCCTCATGTTGCTCACCTCCAAAGACAGGAGGATTCAGTCTGGTCCATCTATCCAACAGCTTATGCGGCTCGACGACCGCATCTGGTCTGGGATCTGGTACAACTGCTGCAACTGGTTAGGCTCTACCCACAGGTAATGCACATGCGGTTTGATATACGGCAGCAGCATGCCCTGGAGCCTGAGTAGTAGGGGTCTGTATTCCTTATCCCACCTGAGATATGGTTGGGTCCGCTGGAAATAAACCAGCATGCGTCGTAGAATCCATAAACCGGAGCATATGGCCTATGACCTCCTGAAATCCCGATGCAGACATGAAATCTGACGTGGTCGGCTCAGCTGCAGTCACCTCACCCTGCTCCTTAATGATAGGATCCTCTACTGTATCCTCCTGTGGTACGATGGGAGCAAATCTAGGATGCCATCATTCTCTAGAAAGAGCTGGAGCCCTCCCTCGGCCTCTAGCAATAGGAGGAACAGGTCCTCCACAGCAGGGTACATCTGTCAGGCGCGTTCTCACCATCGCGGAGAGAATAAGAGAAATACACTTAGTACAACATCAATTGTACGATAGGAGATGAAGAAAGAGAAATTTCCTAACACCCTATAGTCTCTCGAAGATAAGTACGGGCATCTCCAGACCGATCTGCAAGACTCTATTAGGACCGCTCATGACTTGTGAAACCTATGTAAACCTAGAGATCTGGTGGCAAACTGTCACGACCCAATTTTTACTATATATCGTGATGGTGCCCAACGTCGCCTCTAGGCAAGCCAATAGTAAACTACCCATTTAATTCCTTATTTTAATATTTTTAAAGTCTTTGATTTTTATTTAAATGCGGAAACAAATAGTAAATGAGCATGGTAAGGTAAAGCATAAACTAAAAGGAGAAGTAAGGTGGTAAGTTTATCAATCAAAACTCATGAATGTCTACTAAAATTTCCAAAACCCGGTGTCACAAGTGCACGATCATTTAGTAAAATATACAAAACTCCCTAAGAACCGCTGTCTGAAACAAAATAGACAGGAATAATAAAATCATAGCAACAGAAGGATTAGGGTGCTGCAGAATGGAGAATGGGAAAGCAGCTCACCACTACGCCTTCGGATAATGCGGGTTCACACCCGGACAAACTCCAGATGCACCTGCCTCAGAACCTTCACAATATGTGCAGAAGTGTAGTATAAGTACATAAACAACAAGTACCCAGTAAGTATCTAGTCTAACCTCGATAAATTAGTGATGAGGGGTCAACTTCGACACTTTCTAATGGGCAATATACATAATGTACAAGATTATTTAATAGGCATGAAATGCAACAACAATAATGAAATAGGAGGCAATAATTAAATGATCATTTACCAAAATAACAATTTAAAGTCCTCAAATATCACATATTAATCTCAATAAGTAAGGGCTTAACATGTGTTATAAATTCTCAAGTCATGACAGACATATCAAGTGAAATCGGACTCCAGATGACAACACGCACAGGTTATGCCAAGATCGTACGGTCTGATCCATGGATGCGTCCCATAATATATATATAAATATTATGGTGGCGTTCGGCCCGATCCACAGGAATAGGGAAACTTTTCGGATTTCGAATTGCATATTTACAACTCCGAGGTAAGCCCATGAAAGGATATAATTTCTATCAATAATTAAATATTTCCGCCAACTCTCTAATTAATGCATCTCGATTTAACATAATCTTTAACCAAGTTTTACTTAGTAATACAAGCAATTAAACTAACAAATTGAGTCCAAATATTGAAAATAATAGCATAATAAAGGCCTATGTCTACCCGGGCATAACATGAATTCTAACTACGCACGGACTCCCGTCATATCGTGCATACATAGTACCCACAATTAGTAGCAATTATCAATTTAAACACCTAGGTAAATTCTCTCTTACAAGGTTAGGCAAAAAACTTACCTCGTTCCTAAGTTCACTTTCCGGTGCACAAATCACTCTAAAGGCCTCAAGTTGGTGCCGAACAATCCGAAACTAGCCAAATATTGTATAATTTAATCAATATATACTCAAAAGTTCACAATTTAGCTATTAGAGTAATTACCCAATCCCAATCGGAAGATTTCTAAAATTTACCCCGGGCTCACGTATCTGGATTCCGGAAGTAAGCGAGGATAAATGTTATCCATAACCTCACGGCCCAAATATATAATTTCTACTCAATTCCATAGTCATTTTCAAGGTCTAATCTCATTTTTATCAAAACCTAGGTTGTTCAACAATCTCCTAAAATTTCAACAATTTATATGTTAAAATCTACCCATAATATACGTATAAACTCATATTCTGTAGAAAATATGTATCCCAAGATGCAAGATAAAAAACCCTCCACAAAGAGCTCTAAAATCGGCCACAAGTTGAGAGAAATGAACCAAATAAGCCTAAGTCTCGACTTTTAAAAATCTTTCTGCCCAGGCATTCCTTCTTCGCGATCACACAAGAGGCCTCGCAATCGCGAAGGCAAGGTGCCAAGGCCCTAGAAAATTGAACTTCGCGAACGCGGCCAGAGCCTCGTGAATGCGAAGGCTTGCTTGGCCTGCCCTACGCAAACGCGAGGGCTTCTTCACGAAGACCAATCAGCGTGCCACCCACAGCACCAGCTTCCTCTATGCGAACGCAGACCCTCTCACGCGAACGCGAAGAACACATGTACCATAACTTTGCGAACGCGAACTGGTTCTCGCAAACGCGAAGAAAAAATTTCCAGTGCCCCAAATTCTTTCTTTGCGAACGCGACCCAACCCCCGCGATCGCGAAGAGCGAAACCAGAACCAGCAGCGAAAGATTTTTAGACTTAGCCACGGGTGGTCTGAAACTCTCCCGAGCCACCCAGGACCCCGTCCAAATGTGCCAACAAGTCTACAAACATAATATAGACATGCTCTAACTCTCGTAACACGTAAAAACAACCTCAAAACGAAGAATCACACCCCAAAGTCAAATTGAATCAAATTATGAATTTCAAGCTTTTCAAATTACTTCGAACGCACCGAATCATACTTAGACTACTCAAAATGACACCAAATTTTGCGTACAAGTCATAAATCACCATAACTATTCTCAGGCTCGGAATCTCAAACAGACCTCGACAACACCAAAGTCTACTTCAAACCAAATTTAAAGACATGAAAACCTTCAATGCGCCAACTTTTAACATTAAGCGTTGAAATGCTCCTGGATCATCCGAAACTCGATCTAAACATACGCTCAAGTCAAAATCATCATACGAACCTATTGGAACCGTCAAATCCCGGTTCTGTTATCGTCTACTCAAAATATTAACTCAAGTCAAACTTGGCCATCTTAGGCACTTATTAAGGAACCAAGTATTCTGGTTTCAACCCAACAAACTCAAGTCAACCATCCTCATAAGTCATAAAATAGTAAAGGCACATACGGAGAGTCTTAATTAGGGAAACAGGGATCTAAAAATCAAAACAACTGGTCGAGTATATATTCTCCGCCTCTTAAACAAATTTTCATCCTCGAACGGGTCTAGAATTATACCTGAAATGCTGAATAGGTGAGGATATCTGCTTTGCAAGTCGTCTTCGGTCTCGCAAGTCACCTCCTCAACTGGTTGACCCCTCCACTCGACTTTTACCGCAAAAATCTTCTCAGACCTCAATTGGCAAACCTGTCTATCAACAATAGCAATTTGGCTCCTCCTCGTAACCCAAGCTCTCATCTAGATGAACCGTGTTTTAATCTAACACATGCGACATGTCGGCATGATACCTTCGGAGCATAGACACATGAAAAATCGGATGAACTCCCGATAGACTGGGAGGCAAAGCAAGCTCATAAGCAGATGCTAGAGGATCGAATTTCAACTCCCGTTTAGACATAAAAAAATATACATTTTCTGGAAAAAAAAATTAATAACATTATTTGTTCATGAAATTTGACCAGCTTTTGAAAAATTTCAAGTTTCAAAAACTCATTTAGGCTAGTTGTTGAATAAAAAATTTCTTCTACTAACAAAACTTTAACGTATTTTCAAATAAAATGCATATCCAAACACAAACTAAATTTCCAAAAAATATTTTTCTAACGTAACTTCAAGAGCTTTTTTTTCATGTTCAACCAAATATATGTCCAAACAGTGGTTAAGACTTGATCAATCAAAAAGGTAGAGAACATCCAATAACAACTCCTCCTTTTTTTAAATGATTAATGGATCCTCTAAAATAATACTCAGTGCTATGGAATAAGTAAGATTTAATACGAAAACTGCTCTTTTGGTAAATTTAAAGAATCAAAATTATTCAAAAGTATATATTTAAAGGACTATGTTAAACCTATTTAAACATAAGGAACTATTTTTGTCATTTTCTCTGTTGGTTGGAATAACGATATAAAACTAACATTTGAGATAGTTGTGAAAAAAAATAATTTCTGCGCAGAAATGAGAAAATTGAAGTCGTTTTTTCCTATTTTTTAATAAAGAAATTTCCTTTAAAATAATTTTTGACACCTACACACCAAATATCAATTATTTTCTTAAAGTATTTTGCTCATACCAAGTACAAGTTGTTGCAGTTTACCACTCGTATAAGAATATATAATGTCAGCTATATTTGGCTGCCAACTTTTACCAGAATTAGAACACACTAGTCCTAAAGCAACAATTAAGATTCCCTATTCCCTATTCTCCCATCCCTACCTTATGATATTCCTTTTTCCTTTGACATTTGAGAGTAATAAATGTAGTGATCAAAACTTTGTAAATTGGTGTTCAAGGACCGCAATATCGTATCCGCTTGAAAAGACACTCAGTTAGAAGCTAATTTATGTGCCTCAGTAGGGGTGTAAATGATTATTTTCAATTAGTTATCTGAGGAAATTTGTTTTGTAGTCTGTACTAAATTTTCAATTAACCTATTGAGTTCATTTAAAATTATACTGTGGCAAAACCGTCACGGTTGAATCAATTTCTCTCTAATACCAGTTCATCCGATTACTAGTTGTAGTTGATATGTTATTTGAAAAATAAAACATATGATCAAATGAAACGCTGCTACTAAACTTATATAGAAAAAAAAAACTACAAAAATCTCACAATAAAATAAGGAATTTAGCAAGAAATATTTAATTTGGGCGTGAAAATGATAGATCAAATGAGCAACACTAACTTTTGAGATATACCAACTTTCGTGTTATTTCTGTAACTTTTTATAGGTGCTGGGGTTTACTCTACCACCACCAATTAATTTATTGACATGAATCGTAGCATTGGCATGGCCTCACACACTTTTATTGAATGCGGTGCTGGGGTTTACTCTACCACCACCAATTAATTTATTGACATGAATCGTAGCATTGGCATGGCCTCACACACTTTTATTGAATGCGCATTTTCCAACTTGCTACGGAAACACACAATTAATGTAGCATAATCTATTGCTTAGGTGTGGACACATATATAGTACTAGCTGCTTATCCCTTGGTCAACTGTCGCACTGTTTGGAGAAAAGCAAAAGGTTACGTCCCCAATTAATTATGAACAAGGGTTACAATTTTTTGATTTTTTCGAACTTGTAGTTGTGGAAAAATGTTGAAAATGCATGCCTCGTAAAAATGTTATGTCACGTCTCTTATCTTTTTCCTTCAATTCTTTTCATTCACCTTCTTTTAAAAAGCTCAAATGTATATTATATTTACTCAATATTTTCCATTCTACAGTATCTATATAATTCTGATTATATGTGATTTATAACATGTCACTTCTCTTGATCTACCAGGTATATTTATCTTTTTTCTTACTTTTTATTATTTTTCAAAAAAATTGAAATCTGAAAACTCTTTTAGCTTTAAGTGTCTTATTTTGTCTTTTGATGACACGCTCTTATGTTATAGAAACGTTCGAACACGTTTCGGACTACAAGTTTAACGGTACGTTTGATAATTGCGAGACGCATTTGTCTTCTTATATTTCATTTCTAGTCAACTAGTCAAGCATCGTCAAATAAAATGAAACGGGTGAAGTCATCTTTTTTACTTTGATTTCATTTATTTGCATTTTGTGGGTGGGTTGGGGTAGTGTGGAGGCTATCAAGATTGACATGAACTGCTGCACTGACATGGTATCATACTTTTATTGCGCATTTCCAACTTTCTACGCAAACACACAATTAATGTAGCATAATCTATTGCAAGGTGAACTCGTATTTGCTTAGCCCTAGGTCATACGGTCCTATAAAAGAAAAGATTATATCACATTTTAAATATGAAATACAACTTGTAGTTGTAGTTATACAGTATAGTTTATTCCTGCACGCTAAATTATTAGCGATTAGGATTGACTGAGGGCACTTTATACGGGCATTAACATGCATTCTTGTATAACAAGATTCAATAGTATATATAAGGCAGTGGAAGCAGAGGCTTTTAAGAGGACGCAGGGAAAGAACAAGTTGAGCAAAGCTACAAGTACTTCGTTTTACCAGTTTGTGGTGAAGTAACAAAAGAATGGCTACTAAACCTGGCATTCTCACAGAGTGGCCATGGGCACGCCTAGGAAACTTCAAGGTACGCTTTCTTGAATTCCAAACTATTGTTTCCTCTTTCTTTTGCAGTCAAAACATGTTATTTTTACAGTATACTGGAAAGCATGTAGACTTATAGCCCGTTTGGCCAAGCTTCTAAAATCAACTTATTTTTAGAAGTATTTTTTTCAAAAATACTTTTAAAAAAATTGCTTTTGGTGAGAAGCAATTCGGAAAAGGATCTGATATATCCCTCTACTTTGTTTTATTATTCAATCATGTCCCCCTTTATGTTTTCCGTCCAAATTTACCCCTGCCGTCCATCAAAGTTCTATATTTGCCCATATTTTAACGGCCGGGACACGTGATACATTCTGAATACAGAAAAGGGCCTAATATATCCCTATACTTTATTTCATTGTTCAATCATATCCCTCGTTATACTTTCCGTCCAAGTTTACCCATGCCCTCCATCAAAATTTTATATTTGCTCCTATTTTAACGTCCGGGACACGTGGCATATTTTAGGAGAAAGAACCAGTACAAAAACAAAAAACTCCAAACCGCCTTAGAACCCATGACCCGCATGCTCGTTTTTCCTCTCTTGATTTTTTTCCAAACTTCTCTTAAAAAAAAAATTTAATCCGTGTAAGAGATTATCTTAGTCTGACAAAGAGATGGGGTTCAAAGACACAATTTCCGGCGCCGGTGTGACTTCGTGAATGGTCTTGAGTACTTGGGCATGTATGAAATCTTACTACATTTATTTTAGCCGCAGAAATTACTTCACCAGCTTCATTGAACTATTCGAAATTGGACCCAACCTCCTATCGTTGTTTTGAGATCGCCGGAGAAAAAATTCCATCAAGCCCATCTGAAGTTTCAAATTTTCTGCCACACCTATTTCAATTTTTCTTAAATCAATAAGATTGAAAGAAAATATATATGCAAGGAATTGTGGACGACTTCGAGTAGTTTTGTTTTCAAAGGTGGAGTTTCATTCAGTGATAACAAGAAGAAGAAAAAAATATAAGGGAGTGAGGAGTAAGAAAATAGAAGTAAAGAAAAAAATGGTGGCAACAAGCAAAGAGACGACAGAACCTTTTGTCTTTAAACCTCATCTCTTTGTCAGACTAAGATAATCTCTTACACGGATTAAAAAATTTTATTTAAGAGAAGTTTGGAAAAAAATTAAGAGAAGAAAAACGAGCATGCGGGTCATGGGTTCTAGGGCGGTTTGGAGTTTTTTTGTTTTTGTATTGGTTCTTTCTCCTAAAATATGCCACGTGTCCCGGCCGTTAAAATAGGGGCAAATATAGAACTTTGATGGAGGGCATGAGTAAAGTTGGACGGAAAGTATAACGAGGAATAAGATTGAACAATAAAATAAAGTATAGGGATATATCAGTCCCTTTTCCGTATTCAGAATGTGCCACGTGTCGTGGCCGTTAAAATAGGGGCAAATATAGAACTTTGATGGACGGCAGGGGTAAATTTGGACGGAAAGTATAACGGGGTACATGATTGAACAATAAAACAAAGTATAGGGATATATCAGGCCCTTTTCCGGAAGCAATTTGTATTTGACTAATTAATTTGAAAAGTACTTTTGAGCAGTAACTAGTGTTTGGCCAAGCTTTCGAAAACTGCTTCTAAATGTATTTTTCTCAAAAGTACTTTCGAAGAGAAATTTTTTCTCATCTCAAAAAGCACTTTTATTTCTTCCAAAAGTTTGGCGAAACACCTCATTAAAATGATGTAATCTTAAGAAGTTACTGTTGGAATAAATATTCCTTGATTGTACGGTTGTCCAGAAGAGAGGGATAAAAGCCACTTTAGTGCTTTCTAATATAGCAGTACTAATAATTAAAAGAGACAACTTACAAGAAAATATTCTTTCTTATTTGAATATGTACTGCTTTCAAAAGGTCTACAGTCTACTGTGTCTTTTGTTAAAATGCTCATGGTAACCCTAACTCGTTACATTTTTCGGTCATCTTCTTTTTAAAAGTAAATGGTAAGTAACTAATTAGCTCCATGTAACACTATAATGTTTTCATCAGAATATGTGTTCGTAGTAATGGCATTGACAATTAAGTTTACACTTCAATGCATAAACCTGTGTTATTTTCTTCCTTCTAAACGATTCTGTGCTGAATCAGGAAGTTATAGCTAGAGTTGCTGAACTCTCTACTCTTTTTTTCTTGAAATAATTTGTTGGGATGAAGTACTTGCTTTTGGCACCATTTGTGGGTCATAGCATATACTCATTCTTCATGGGCAAAGATGAAAGTCAGAGGGACATTACATACATAGTTATACTCCCATATCTACTCTGGAGAATAGTTCACAACCAGATGTGGATATCCCTATCCCGCTACAGGACTGCCAAGGGTGATAATCGGATTCTTGACAAGAGCATTGAATTTGATCAAGTTGACAGAGAACGAAACTGGTATGTACATTCCAACCTCACCACTCCACAGTAGTTAAGTGGTAATATTCAACCTCGCCTCCAATTTCTTAGCAAGGAAGATTTGATTTTATAACGAGAAATTGAACCCCTGGTGGTCATTAACATAACACTCTGTAAATTTCACATCGGCAAAAATATGATAAAGATGATGCCTTGTAGGCTAGGAAGCTACATATGATATCAGAACAACTCATACAACCTTAGGTGATGATGGTTGGGCAACTCTCAACTGAAAGCTGAGTTTTAAGCAAATCTCACATCGTTAAGAGAGACACATCTTACGCCAATGTTAAATCTTTAAGAGGTGGTGTATGCAACACCCAAGGCAAATCTCATATACAACAAAACATAAAGAGATGTTGGGTATATAAGAAAACAAACCTTAGATCCATGTGACACATTTTAAGACCTTGTGGGCCTCGCCCAAAGCTGAGATATCGCTAGTAGGCTGAACGGTTATATTATCAACACAAAAAAAAAAAAAAGGCGGGCTGAATTGCTACAACTAAGACCCTTTTGTGCACTATAAGTTATGATGCAAATCAAGTGTCCTCCAGCTGAAGATGTTATTGGAAAGTTTCAGCCAGAAGAAATGCTATACGCCTGATAGGAGTCAGAATCTTGCACTAGGTCACACATGTCTAAACCATGCTTTGACAGTACTAATTAGGTTTCAACAGTGTCTGGAAAGAATCCAACAAAGTGAAAAAGAACGTGCAAAACAAACTGTACATGACAAAATTGATTCAAGGTTGAAGTATTTTTGTAGGGATGATCAAATCATATTTAATGGAATGTTATTCTACATTGCATACCTGAAGTTCCAACAGACTCATCACTTGCCTTTGTGGAGGACTGATGGGATCATAATAACTGCCTTGATGCATATCGGTCCGGTGGAGTTTCTCTATTATTGGCTTCACAGAGCTCTGCACCACCATTTTCTCTACTCTCGTTATCATTCCCATCATCACTCCTCCATGGTTACTGAGCCCATCACTTGTAAGTGGTCTTCGCAAACGTTTTGTAGCATATGTTTAATTTGATGTAGTTTTCCAGAGGCAGAACAATCGGTCTTGGAGCAAATACATCAGATATTACAAGGAGCTTATATTAAGCCTGACATAGTAACCTAGAAAATAATATCTGACTTGGTTTCAGTTTAATTTAAAAGACAATCAATGACCTATCTGCAAATACTTACAAAGCAAAGTTTTTTATTGTTGCAGCTGTTATTCATCCGTTTGCTGAGATCGTAGCATATTACATGCTCTTTATTATACCGGGGGTCACAACTTTTTTCACTGGAACTGCTTCTATAGCTGCATTTGGTGCGTACATCACTTACGTTGATTTCATGAACAACATGGGGCACTGCAACTTTGAGCTCATTCCTAAGTGGATCTTCTCTATGTTTCCCCCTCTCAAGTACTTGATATATACGCCCTCGTGAGTCTGTTTTCCCTATATTTCAATTTTTATAGTTATAGCATCAACTATGCTTTAGACGTTTGCTTGGTTTTGCCTTGACAAGACTTCACCTACCATATGTTTTTTCCATCCTGCTGGGTCTTTTCACGTTCAACTTTCATTTATAATGGCTATTTTTGAAAGGGATTTGAAATATCATCGGAATTTAATTGGGTGAACAAATATAATTCGAAACAGTTGCAAGTAAAAGGAATTTACTAGAAACTTTTAAGGGTTAAATTTCAAGTACTTGAACCATTATAATGGTAAAGTTAGAAATTGTTTTGCAGTAAAGTAACTAAACTTTACCGACTATAACATAACTTTATTGTCACATTAAAGTAGTTGAAATGTACTTACTACAATAGTAAGTCATTAAACTTATCCATAAATGACAAAACCTACCCAATAAGGTGACTTTAATGGTAAAGTGGATAAAGTTTCATGGCCACAAAATATTATTATACCCATGGAGGAAAATAGAAACAGAAAGGAAGAGAAGGAAGTTGTTTTGGAAGTTTGGCTTGGAGGTGATTGATCAGGAAACACTCATTCGAAGGGAAAGTGCAAAATAAAAGGCTCAAATGCACAGTTCCCCGCTTTTGGATCTCTTTGGAAACTAAATTGACAAAGATAATCTACACAAATAACTTTTTCATTTTTTTACTTCCAGAACATTAATGTTTCTTCACATTCAGAGGACCCCAAGATGTATTTAATCATGCATATCTAGAAGGTAGCAGAGCAGTTTAATTAGAAGACAAAAGAGATGCAATTTTGGTACTTCTGTACAAAGAAAGTTAGAGACCTCAGTGACCAGAAATTTTGTATCTGCTTCTAACTTGAGCTCACCAGGAAATAAAAGGAAAAATGGAAATATTAGTCTTCTTTCAAATTTATTTTTTCCTACTGACTAGGCAGACTAGTAATCCCTAATGAATTTGTTTTATTTTTTACCACTAGAGGTGACAAAATGGCTAAAAGAAAACAGTTATCCACCATATTATCCATTAAAAAATGGGTTGGTTAATGAACTTTTTAAAAACGGGACGAATATGGATAAGAACTTAGAAAATGGATAACCATGGGATAACTAATGTATTTAACTTTTGAATTTGTAAAGCCTCAAATTGGGGGTTTGGGTCAATTTTGGTAGACTAGGAATTCTCCTATAAGTGATCATATTCATTATGTATGGATAATATGGATATCCATATTATCCGCCGGATAACCCATTTTTTATCCGTCTCAAATACGGGTCGAGTCGGATAATTTATCCGTTTTTTGAATTACACGTTTTCGACCCGCCCGTTTGCCACCCCTATTTACCACTAATGTCAATTTTTTGATGGCACAGGTACCACTCGCTGCATCACACTCAATTTAGAACAAATTATTCACTTTTCATGCCAATGTATGACTATCTGTATGGTACAGTGGACAAGTCGTCAGATACATTGTATGAAAAGTCACTTGAGAGGAAAGCTGACTTGCCTGACGTTGTGCACCTAACACATCTAACAACCCCAGAATCAATCTACCATCTCCGACTAGGGCTTGCATCCTTGGCCTCGACACCTCATGCTTCCAAGTGGTATTTATGGTTAATGTGGCCCGTTACCCTATGGTCGTTTTTGATTACTTGGATTTATGGTCAAACATTTGTTGTTGAGAGAAATTTATTCAAGAATCTTAAGTTACAAACTTGGGCTGTCCCAAAATACAGGAAACAAGTAAGAAATTTTTGTTAATCATGACTAGTTGTATGTTCTGGATACAATAGTTAAAGTGATTAGTTGGCCTAATTTTTTACTTTGTTCAGTACTCTATGCAATGGCAAAGAGATACTATTAACAATTTGATTGAGGAGGCCATCTTGGAAGCTGATCAGAAAGGCATAAAAGTTTTGAGCCTTGGACTCCTAAATCAGGTAAACTATAGAAAATCAAATAATTCTCATCCTTACTTTATATATAAGAAAAAAATGCATCATCTCTACCTAAAATGCAATTTTCTGAGAAAAACATTCTGTTAGCTATGGCAGATATTCACTATTAGGGAGAAATGAATTTTAAGAAAATCTCCCAACACCCTATTTGTTGGCTGGACGAAAGACGGTTCCAGTTGATACTTACAATTTTACACAAATGTAACGTTCTAACAGGAGGAGGAGCTGAATAATAACGGTGAACTTTACATAAGGAGGCATCCGCAGTTGAAAGTGAAGGTGGTTGATGGAAGTAGTCTAGTTGTTGCTGTGGTCCTAAACTCCATTCCTAAAGGAACTTCCCAAGTGGTCCTTAGAGGTCGTTTGTCCAAAGTTTCTTGCTCCATCGCCTTTGTCTTGTGCCAAAGAGGAATTCAGGTATCTCTGACTATTAATCTCCTCCATCACCTTGGTTTCCCTTTTTCTCATTCATTTCAATTTTTATATATAGATTATCATGTTAGATGAAGAAGAGTACAAGAGACTTAAAGCAAGGCTTACCCCTGAGGCTGCAACTAATGTGATCCAGTCAAAGACCTATTTATCAAAGGTATAAACCAAAATACTCTGAAAAATACTGACCTAAATCTTGATGATTTATAACAATTCCTTTCATCTCCCCCCCCCCCGGTTCCATCTCCTAACCCAAAGTTTTGTCATTATGTCCCTCTTCCGCACCCTCCTCTCTCTCCACACCCCACGGTCTCGCAGAAAATAGTTCTTGATTGAAGTATTGTATTGCAGATATGGCTAGTAGGGGATGGATTGAGTGAAGATGAACAATTGAAAGCACCAAAAGGAACATTATTCATTCCTTATTCACAATTCCCTCCACGGAAAGCTCGAAAGGATTGCTTATACTTCAGCACACCAGCCATGAATATGCCAAAACAACTTGAAAATGTAGACTCTTGTGAGGTTAGAGAAGATAATTTTAATTTCCTTGATTTTTTGTTTGATCTTTTCGGATAATTAAAGTAAATTTATGACTAATATTATAACCCCAGAACGGGCTACCAAGAAGGGTGATGAGTGCATCAAAAATAGGAGGGATTTTGCACGCATTGGAAGGCTGGAATGAGAATGAGTGTGGTAATATGATGCTTGATATTGAAAGAGTGTGGAAAGCCAGTCTTGATCATGGTTTTCGCCCGTTAACCATGACTTCTGCCACTGAATCACAGCCTTAAAAATTATAGACTGCTTTGTCATGATCATATCTTGAATCAGTGGTGATTTACAAGTTTGTAATAGTGTAATAAACATCTTATCTTTCAGACCCAATAATTTTCCTTGACCACAACAGGGGCAGAATTTTCCTTTTGAACCTGGATGCTAAAATACAATCAATAAGACCAGGGAAGCAATCAGCTCTTGTTTTCCCTTTTAATGTAATTTCAGTAATATGTATGTTTTGTGTTGAATTCAATTCAACAGTTTCTATCAGAATTCTATCTCAAGACTGTTAATTTCTATGCTTGCTAAACGCATGCCAACATTTAAAGTCATTTACGTTCTTTTGAGCTAACTTTCCATTTAGTCAAAACTCAAGGACAGACTGATCTCCATTTTCGGTAAGTTCAATCTTATTTTTAGGTCAATCAAACTCGATGTATATTTCTTAGCAAGTTCACATTCAATTTCCCTTTTCTTGTTCATAAGTGGGACATCATTTGTTTGTTTGATTCCGGAATATGCATATTTTAAGCTTTTCATGAATTCACAATTTGGTGATATAAAATATAAGCTTACCTCTACTCAATTAGAAACTCATATTTGTTAAGAGTATTATTTTGTGTTAAAAGGAGGCACCTTCCATCCTAAGTCACATTGTCATTTGGTCAATAATGTTCTGACTAGACATAGTTACCTTCTTGGTAGGATTCGTTTGCTATAACCAAGACAACTCCCCGTGTCCTTTAATTTATATCATCCGGAGAATAAGAGCCCCTCGTTTGTGTTAAATGGAGGTGTTGTTCTTGTGATTCATTCCTTAGTACATGATTTACCAAAAGGGAAATACATGATGAATCAGTGTTCATCAAGTAGATCCGCTGCTTGTATATTTCAAAACTGAGCACATCTTTAAGGAGTTTGTATGTTTCTTCTTTATAGAAGTCCACAAATAAACATAATATCATCCTTCATCTTATGTAAATGTCAGCTAGTTGGTTTAAGGATGCTAAAGAATGTTTTATTAATTTATATGTTTAAGTGCAAGGGGTTATAATTATACTTCTCATAGAATGTTAACGGGGAGATTGTTTGGTTCTTCAGATCTTTACTCTTTAGCCATGCTCATTCATAAATATCCAATGAAATACATCTAAGTATAATTTTCTACAAATCTTCTTTTACTACTGGTGGTATAGCTGACCAGTAACTTCATAGAGCGGGTAAACAAAGCAGCATGCTCAATATGATAATAAGAATTAGATCTGAGATGTAGAATAGCACTTACTGTATCAATTTTTTCAAGCAGGTAGCTCAGTTCCATGGCTTGGTTGTTTATAGTTTTCTTCATCATCCTGAACAGTACGCGCTAAAAAAATTATGAAAAATACAGTTAGTCAAGTAGCCTAAACTGAAACAAGAAAAATTGAGGAGACGAGAAATTGGAGAAAGACCTAGAGATAACAAAAACACTAATTCAATTTCACAAATAGCCGTAGGAATCAACCTATATTAGATGAACAGAACTTCTCAGTAATCCCAAAACGGAATAAGGAAAATATCTGAACAGATCCCGAAATAATAACGTTTACTCAACAAAAGTGAAAAAGGCATAAATAGAGAAATAAAATTCTGCAGATCTACCACCGTATCGCCTGAGAGAGAGACAGAGTTGAGAAGAGGGAAAACAACTCTGGCTAAAAAAAAACTCCAAAGCCTAATATTGAGTTGCTAAAAGGAATTTCTTTTAGCAAGTGTTGTTTCACCACTTCCGCCCAATGACTTCAAGCTGATCCAAGAAGCTTACGAAAGGGTCAAATAAATAGGGAAAAGATACTCCTTTTTTTATTTGTAGCGAGTCATTTATTGAACCGCAAAAGTTGCCAGGAATCACGTGCAGCATTCACATATTGCCGTAGCTTGGAGGTCCGTGATCTCTCTTCCTTCTAGCGCACCAACTCCCCATTAGGGTTTCATAGTGGGATCTTTACACAAATAACAACTTATTTCCACAAGTGGAGGTATAATCTTTACACAAATAACCTATCGTTATAATAAATATCACATTATGGTAGATGTCTACTCTGCTTCTATGATCTTAATCTCATATGCTTAATAATATATTTAATGATATATTTTCTTCACTTTTTATGTCTATATAAAGGCCTTATAATAGATGGGAAAATACATACAATTGAAGAAGAAAATCTCTTCCTTCTCTCTATCTACATTTCTTGTTCATATTTCACTAAGTTGCTTATATTTCTTGTTCATGTTTCACTAAATTGCTTTCATTTTATAACACGTTATCAGCACGAGGTTCTACCATTTCAAGAAGATCTTTGAGAAAATTAAGGTACAGCTTTTCTCTAATTTTTATTAATTTTTACATTATGTCTGATATTATGAAAAGAAAGTTCGTTGCCCTTGAAATTTTGGGCAAGAACTATATGACATAGGTATTGGATGCTGAAATCCATTTAGATGCAATGGGTCTTGGAGATGCCATTAAAGATAAAGATAAAACATCTACCCAAGACTGTGCTAATGCCTTGATTTTCTTGCGCCATCACCTTGGTGAAGGGTTGAAAATTGAATATCTCACAGTGAAAGATCCACTTGTTTTGTGGAATGGTTTAAAGGAAAGATATGACAACTTAAAGTTAGTCACTCTTCCACAAGCACGATATGATTGGGCTAATCTTAGGCTCCAAGACTTTAAGTCTGTTTCTGAATATAATTCTGCTATGTTTAGAATTACCTCTAAATTGAAACTCTGCGGAGATAATATCAATGACTATGATATGTTTGAAAAAACGTTTACAACGTTTCATGCTTCCAATATGGTCTTGCAACAGCAGTACTCAGAGAAAGGCTTCACAAAGTATTCTCAGTTAATTTCTCTTCTACTTGTGGCTGAATGAAACAATGAATTGCTTATGAGAAATCACGAAAATAGACCCACTGGGTCTACACCATTGCTTAAAGAGGATGAGGTGTATTCTCATTATGCTAATCGTGGAAAAGGTCGTAGCCATATTTGTGGTCGTGGTCGTGGTCGTGGCCATATCCGAGAAAGAAATTTTTCTGGTGTTAATCACCCTCCAATAAAAAAATAACTACCAAAAATAGAAAGGAAAAGATGAGAAGCGAAACGCAAAGGGTTCAGAAACTAAATTCTATGTCGCATACCAAAATATTTGGTTGAGCTTTATCAAGCATCTCTAAAGAATAAAAGCTGTGAAGTCAATCTTGTCCATGACAATGAATTTGACATCACCCACTTGGATGTGGCAGATTTTTTTGAGCACCCTGATGAAAAAACAAACCATTTGATTGGTGATGGATCTGTGGTTAGAGATGATTGAGCAATTTAATTTTTACGCTTTCCTGTTCGTAGTATGTAATGAATAAACATCTGGTAATTTTTATTGCACTTTATAATTCTTCTTATGTAATTTTTAAGAATATTTATATTTTTGAATTTTATAAATCTCACAAACAGGGAGTAATATCCTATTAATTAGTATTCTAGTCTCAGTGATATTTTAACGATTTTAACTTTCCTTTACGTTGCTTTAATTCTCTTTAAGAAAAGGTTTACAAGCATCATGGAACAACTTTCGCTACTTCACCCTCAATTATTTTTTTTATTTTTATTTTATGAGTATGTTCTTTTCTTACACGGATCAATTAGTTTTCATACAATGTGTAGGAAAATATAAATAATTTATACATGTAAATAAATTTATTATAGTTGTATTAGTCATATGTGAACTTGTATTATTTTTGCTACGTAATTATTTGTATAATAATTAGAATTTGCCAGAAAATGCATTAAAGGCTGCTATTGAATTTAACTTTATTTCTTTTCCATTTTTCTCCAAAAATACTAATATTTATTCATATACTTCTTTTGTATGTCAAACTATGGGAAGCAAATATGGATATCTTTCAAAGCAAACTTGGATCAAAGATCAATTGTAAAAGTATTTGCTTAATTGATTCATGTACGATACATACAATATTCAAAGAGAAGAAATATTTCTCTCATTTAAGTATGTGTAAGATAGATAATACTACAATTTTTGGTAGTAGTAAATTAGTTGAAGGCTCTGGAAAAGCTACTATAACTCTACCTAAAGGAATAATACTTATCATAAAAAATGCAATGTTCTCCTCCAAGTCCAAGAGAAACTTGTTGAGTTTTAAAGATATCTGCCGAAATGGATATCATATTGAGACAATGGATGAGAATAATCTCGAATATCTCATCATTACCAAGAATGTCTCTGGCCAAAAGAGGGTTATTGAGAAGTTCCCACTTTATCTTGTGGCCTGTATTGGACAAGAATTAGTGCAATTGAGGCACATTCTACTGTAAACCAAAAGGTTATTGATTCCAATATTTTTGTACTTTGGCATGATCGATTGGGACACCCTGGATCAATTATGATGAGACGAATTATAGAAAACTCAAATGGGCATCTATTAAAGAATTTAAAGATTCTTTTAAATAATGAATTTTCTTGTACTTCTTGTTATCAAGGCAAGTTAATTATAAGACCATTTCCAACAAAGGTTGGGATTGAGTCCCCTGCGTTTTTGGAACGTATACAGGGGGACATTTGTGGACCTATTCACCCACCTAGTGGGTCGTTTAGATATTTTATGGTCTTAATAGACGCATCTTCTAGATGGTCTCATGTGTTCCTATTGTCATCTCGCAACCTCGCATTTGCAAAATTAATGGCACAAATAATTCGATTATGGGCGCAATTCCCCGATAATCAAATTAAGTCTATTAGACTTGATAATGCTGCTGAGTTTTCATCCCAAGCATTCAATGATTATTGCTTATCAATTGGGATAAAAGTGGAACATCCCGTAGCTCATGTTCACACTCAAAATGGCATTGCTGAGTCCTTAATTAAACGTCTGCAATTGATAGTAAGACCGTTACTCATGAAAATGAGGCTGCCCACTTCTGTTTGGGGTCACGCCATTTTGCATGCAGCAATGCTAGTTCGTCTCAGACCGATAAATTATCATAAATATTTCCCGTTGCAATTAGTTTTGGGTCATGAACCTAATATATCCCATTTAAGAATTTTTGGATGCGCAGTATACGTGCCTATAGCACCGCCATATCGCACCAAAATGGGTCCGCAAAGAAGGTTAGGAATATATGATCGCCCTCCATTATTCGCTACCTCGAAACATTGACGGGGGATTTGTTTACTGCATGATTTGCAGACTGTCGATTCGATGAGACACTTTTCCCAAAATTAGGGGGAGAAGTTGGTGAAACCAAACGGGAAATTTTGTGGAAAAATTCATCGTTATCTCATCTTGATCCACGTGCTTCTATTTGTGAAAGCGAGGTGCAAAAGATTATCCATTTGCAGAGAATAGCAAATCAAATGCCAAATGCATTTACGGATATGAAAAGGATAACAAAATCACATATCCCTGCGGAGAATGTTCCAATCCGTATTGATGTCTCTATTGGACAATCTTCTAGTGTCATAGCTAATGAGTCAAAAGTACGCCTGAAACGTGGTAGACCATTAGGTTCCAAAGATTGAAATCCTAGAAAAAGGAAAACAAATTATCAAAATGACACTACGAAAGAATCTCATGAAGAAATCCACGATTCAATAAATTCTGAGATTCATGAGGAATCCACTGAGCCCGAGGCTCAAGAAAATAAGGAATTATCAATAAATCCATTCGAAATTGAGACAAATTTGAATCAAGTGGATATAGTGGTGGATTATGTCTTTGCATATAATGTTGTATCTAGCATTATGCAAGAAAGTGAGGATCTTGAACCTCAATCTGTTAGAGAATGTCGAAAATATGTGATTGGGCAAAATGGCAAGAAGCAATCTAATCAGAGTTGAATTCACTTTCAAAACGTGAAGTTTTTGGGCCTGTAGTCCAAACACCTAATGGTGTTAAGCCTGTTGGCTATAAATGGGTCTTTGTACGCAAGAGAAATGAGAAAAATGAGGTACAAAGATATAAGGCATGCCTTGTTGCACAAGGATTTTCACAAAGGCCTGGTGTCGATTATGAAGAGACATATTCACCCGTTATGGATGCTATAACTTTTCGTTATCTTATTAGTTTTGTTGTCCATGAAAAGCTTAACATGCATCTAATGGATGTGGTTACCGCCTACCTTTATGGCTCTCTTGATAATGAGATATACATGAAAATTCCCGATGGATTTAAAATTCCAAACACACATAATTCAAAGTCGCGGGAAATGTTTTCAATCAAATTGCAAAGATCTTTGTATGGTCTAAAGCAATCAGGACGAATGTGGTATAATCGTCTTAGTGAGTATTTATTAAAGGAAGACTATATAAATGATGCCATTTGCCCATGCGTTTTTATAAAGACTACAACATCGGAATTTATTGTACTTGCCGTATATGTGGATGACATAAACCTTATTGGAACTCCTATAGAACTCCAAAAGGCAATTGATTATTTAAAAAAGGAATTCGAGATGAAAGATCTCGAAAAGACAAAATTATGTCTTGGTTTGCAAATTGAACATTTGACAAACGAAATTTTTGTTCATCAATCTGCCTACATAGAAAAGATATTGAAACGGTTCTACATGGATGGAGCACATCCATTAAGTACTCTGATGGTTGTTCGATCACTTGATGTGAACAAGGATCCATTCCGACCTCAAGAAGAGAATGAAGAGTTACTTGGTCCTGAAGTGCCATATCTTAGTGCAATTGGTGTACTAATGTATCTTACCAATACTACAAGGCCTGACATAACCTTTTCAGTTAATGTCTTAGCAAGATATAACTCTACTCCCACAAGGAGACATTGGAATGGGATCAAACACATATTGCGGTATCTAAAAGGGACTACCGATATGGGCTTATTTTATGGCAACAATTGCAGTCCCGATCTTGTTGGTTATGCTGATGCTGGGTATTTATCTGATCCACACAAGGCTCGATCTCAAACAGGTTATGTGTTTACCTGTGGAGGCACTGTCATATCTTAGCGATTGACTAAGCAATCAATTGTGGATACTTCATCTAATCATGCTGAAATAATTGATATTCATGAAGCAAGTCGAGAGTGCGTATGGTTGAGGTCTATAATACATCTTATTCGAGACAAATATGGTTTGAAGTGTGACAAACTATCCATGATTTTGTATGAAGATAATGCAGCATGCATAGCTCAATTGAAGGGAGGATCCATAAAAGGAGATAGGACAAAGCGCATTTCACCAAAGTTATTTTTTACGCATGATCTTTAAAAGAATGATGATATCAATGTGCAACAAATTCGTTCAAGTGATAATATGGCTGATTTGTTCACCAAGTCTTTACCGACGTCAACCTTCAAGAAGCTAGTGTACAAGATCCGAATGCGAAGGCTCATGGATGTGAATTGATGCTCTCAGCAGGGGGAGTTATTGCGCGTTGCACTCTTTTTTCCTTGCAAGGTTTTGTCCCACTGGGTTTTCCTTGCAAGGTTTTTAACGAGGCAACCAAAAGGACGTATTATTAAGCATGTGTACTCTTTTTCCTTTTCTATAATTTTTTTCCCATTGGGTTTTATTCTAGTAAGGTTTTAACGAGGCACATTATCTATAGACATCCAAGGGGGAGTGTTATGATAAATATCACATTATGGTGGATGTATACTCTTCTTCCATGATCTTAATCTCAAATGCTTAATGACATATTCAATGACATATTTTGTATGTTCAATGACATATTCCATGACATATTTTCTTCACTTTTTATGCCTATATAAAGGCCTTGTAATAGATGGAAAAATACACACAATTGAAGAAGAAAATCTCTTCCTTCTCTCTATCTACATTTCTTGTTCATGTTTCACTAAGTTGCTTATATTTCTTGTTCATGTTTTACTAAATTTCTTTCATTTTATAACACCTATTATATTCAATATTTTAATTTTGTGTATATATAATATATATAGTAATTTTTACATTCCTATGCCACATAGGAAAATCTTATTAACCTTCAATGTTTAAGGTGTGACTTAATTACACTTAGTATACCAAATTACCAATTCTATATTATAGTGTATTTTAAGGGTACAATTAATGCAGCGTATATCCCTCCTTAATTCAACATACCATATATCCCACCCTCCCACGTTTCTCTCTCCCAAGCTCTCACCCTCACCCACGTTTATGTATTGTTATTAAACATAAAAATCTATGATTATGGAAACTTGTTTGGTAATATTAGTTATTGTCAGTGCAAATAATTGTGTTTCTCTGAAATCCTCGAGCTTATGAGATTTTCCCTCTTTGAAGCAGCTGACCTTTTGCTTAATTTTCCTTTTCATCGTTCTTTTTAGCGTCGAATGGGATACCATATAGTCTGAATATCCAACGTCGAAAATGAAACTAATTCTCCTACTCTAAGACTAAAATCCCACTATATCAAACATCTAATATTGTATTACTTTTGAATATATAAACAAGATTGACAAGTCTATGATGCATCAGGCAGGAAATTAAAATGTTTCATAGATATTCTTTTTTGATCAGATAAAAAATGCCGCATTGATTCTACCCATGAATTCAACAAAGTAAACCTCTTAATTCGACTTTCTATATTCACATTCAACAAGTGAAGTGAGATTGGGAGATTGCTTTTTAATCCCAGTTCCAATTCAATTGTAGCTTAATTGGTATTTTCGACATAATTGCATTTTTTGTAAAAGTTTTAATCGTCTTGGATTTGTGAAAACAGAAGATAATGCATCTATAATCAGAATACAAATAATCTACAATTTATCTACAAACTAGGTATATTAAATTTTAATATCCCAATTCCCATTCGATTGTAGTTTAATTGTGATTTTTGACATAATTGTATTTTTTGCAGAAGATTTGTAGAAGTTGTAGTCATTTTTGATTTGTAAAAACAGAAAACAAAGCATCTATAATTAGAATATAAATAATCTATAATTTATCTACAAAATATCTACAAACTAGGTACATTAAATTTTAATATCCCAATTCTCATTCAATTGTAGCATAATTGTGATTTTTGACATAATTGCATTTTTTTAGAAGATTTGTAGAAGTTTAGTCATTTTTTATTTGTGAAAACAGAAAATATAGCATCTACAATCAGAATACAAATAATATACAATTTATCTACAATTTCTGCAATATGTCTTCTTCTTCTTCTTCGAGTTTCAATCTGAAATTCAATCAAAACCAAGTCTAATCTTCACCAAAACCCCTCAAAATTGAGATATAAACTCCAAATTATATTCCCAATTATTTTCAACAACACCCAATCCAAACAAATAATGATTTTTGAAAACCCAAATTTAAAGTCAAAGCTTTCAAGATTTTTAATGGCTGTCAATGGTAGAAAATATCTGGAAGAATATTTACTTTCATAATTGTAACGCGCCTAAATAGGAATATCTGGAAGAATATTTAGTTCCGGATTTGTAGCGCACATAATTAGGAAGGAATCAACTCCTAATAATTGGTATTTAATGAATGGTATATATTTTATAGAATAACTGTGAACATGGCGGGTGTGACGACCCAAAGGGTCATCACCTGTTTTCCTCATCTGTTCCGTGCTTCCGAGACCTTGAAAACCTCATTTTTTTTATTGCCTCGATTTTGCGTGCATTGTCTGGGCGCGAAGTCGGAAAATTTTTATGTTAAAATGTATGAATTCTGTGAAAATTTTGAGAAATTATGATATTAATATTGATATAGTTGACTTTGGTCAACATTTTGAGTAAACGGACCCGGACCAGTGATGCGATGGTCCCTGGAGGTCCGTAGAAAAATATGGGACTCGGGCATGTGCCCGGAGTCGAATTCCGAGGTCTAGAACCTGAGTAAAAGAATTTTTCTGTTAAATTATTTTCTGAAATTATTAAGAAAAATAAAAATGGAAATGAGTTAGAAAATATAAGTATCGGGCTCATATTTTGGTTCCGACGCCTGGTACAGGTCATAAATATTGGTTAAGCGCTTCCTGTAAAGTTTGGTCGAAAACGGACGTCGTTTGACGTGTTTCGGACCTAAATAGCTAAAGTTAAGGTTTATGAACTTTGAAATGAAAAGTGATGATCTTGGAGTTTAATTTGTTGATTTTGATGTTATGTTAGTGATTTTATCGCTCGAGCAAGTTCGTATGATGTTTTTGAGTCAGTGTACATAATTGGTTTGGAGCCCCGAGGGCTCGGGTGAGTTTTGGATAGGTAACGGAGTGGTTTTGGACTTGGAAAAACTACAGAAAAATCTGCAGCAGATGCACAGTGATTTCCTTATATGCGATCGCATAGATATAGCTGCGATCGCATAGAGCAAAGTTCAGGGGTCCCCAAATCCTTCTATGCGAACGCATTATACATCCTGCGATCGCATCGTTTGCCATTTTCCTTCTACGCGATCGCATTACTCCCTCATGCGATCGCATTGTATAAACCTGGCCCCCTTCACATTTCCCTTCTACGCGATCGCATCTCCTTCCATGCGATCGCAGTGTACAATTTTATTTCACTCTACGCAATCGCATCCCTTGCTCCACGATCGCATAGAGCAATTTTTGCCCAGTTAAATTTTTAAAAACGGGACAGAACCAGTGCACTCGAATTTTTCACTCTTTAATCACGAACCCTCTTCTCTCCCAAGCCCTAGGAAGCCATTAACGCCCCCAAGCTTCAAGACCCTTTGAGTAAGTAATTTCCCGCTTATTTCCTTCACTTTTCTTTCATTAATTAACTAGTTTCTAAGCCTAAATCATGAAATCAAGGTAGAAATCATGGGT
>MU696314.1:37276-69934 GCA_026770625.1 Nicotiana glauca | reverse complement strand
ATATATATATATATATATATATATATATATATATATATATATATATATATATATATATATATATATATATATACTAGTTACGGTTATCTCGAGTTGTGCCCGGGCCCAACAACTATAGCCAAAGGTGAAAAATTTATGTAGCGTCTAGTTTTGTTTCATCCGTTAAATTTATATCCACTTTTTAAGAAAAGTTTAATTGATACTCAAATTTTTTGCAAAATGAGTTTGTTAATTTGTGGTCGTTTGGACAATTTAATGATTGAAATTTGTTCTTTATGATATTTAAAGGTTATGTTTCAAATTTGAAGTCATTTGAAGTAGATCTAGACATTGAATCATGTATTAGTGGGCGTTTGGACATAAGAATTGTAAAATTTCAAAAAAAGTGAGAAAAAAAATCAAGTAAAAATGGTATTTGAAAATTAGAGTTATGTTTGGACATGAATATAATTTTGGATTGTTTTTGAATTTTTGTGAGTGATCTGAGTGAAAATTTTAAAAAATAACTTTTTTGGAGTTTTTTCAAAATTTCCAAAAAAATTCAAAATTCAACTTCAAATGAAAATTGAAAATTTTATAGCCAAATAATAATTTCGAAAAAAGTGAAATTTTTTCAAAAAAAAAGTGAAAAAATTCTTATGTCCAATGGGCTCTTAGATTGTTGAAAATCGAATAACAAGTTTATATTTCAAAACTTAAGATACGAAATCTAAAGTTGTATTCAAAGATTGAACTAATTAAGATTCGAATTTTTTAAGTTGCATTTGAAAGATAGAAGAACTTCAGATTTCATTTCTAAATTTACAATGAAGAAATTAAATTACTTCAGATTCGAGAGGATACACTTTATAAAATTTTGTGAAATGCGGGTATAACTTTAAAGGTTACACCAAAAGTTAGTATATATAATATATTACTTATATATCATATTTATTAGTAGTATATATCAGATATTTTTTCTCAACATACATATGAGATAAACTAAAGTAGTAGTGTATACTTATACCAATATCATATAAGTTTGTATTGGAGTATAAAATATATTGTATATGATGTTTATCAGTAGTGTACATCTTATTTTCTTCTCAAGTTACACATGAGATAATCTAAACTGATATTATATAATGAATCAAGATATGTTGTATTGTATACTTATATATATAGTTTTGTATAAGTTTATACTATATAATATTATCCACTATATTTATTATTAGCATACATTAAATAGGTTTTGACAATGAGGGAAGAGGCTAGGGATTATTCCTTTAATGGATAAGTTTAGAAAAATTAATACAGATGTATACGTTTCAATTGAGAGAGAATCTCAAAAGAGATATATAAGGATATGTTTTACGTTAGAGAATCTCAAGATAAATATATTACGAATGTGAAAAGTTAAAAGTAGCTATAACTTATTTAATTAAGTTTTGAATAAGTTATATTATGTGTAAATTCCATGTTTAGATATACCTATAACTTAAATTTTACTTATAATATTGGTTATTTAGAACAATATTCATAGTTCTCACGTAATACTATATCTCTCATTCAAAATAAGTGTCTTCTGGAATATTCATTAAAAGAATCACTTAATATCATTAGTACACGGGTTATTTAACTAAGTTATTATTTATATCTTCTCAGTTACTCTTTATATATTCTCTTATATATATTAAAGCGAAGTCATGGATTTTCTCAAGGGTGTTCAAACATAAAAAAAGTGAAAAAGAGTTCTTCGACAAAAGCTGTTCGGTATATATTATATACCTCTAAAAAATATAATATTTTGCCTATATATACAGTTTAATTTTTAGGCAAATATTGATCAATTGACCATCCTTTAACGCATGTAGCTTTGTCCCTGATCTTAAATGACACTCTTTTTTTTTCTTTAATCCGATGGATATAAGCTATTTAAATATGAACAAGAAAAATAGTATTATAGGTAAGATGAATACCTTTTTTCCCTTCTTTATGTCAAGTTGAATGCTTATATTATTTTTCTGATTTTTGTTGTTGTTATAGATTCTATTGTCGGTTTTCGTCTTCTTGAGTGGAAGGTCTTTTGGAAACATCCTCTCTACTCCTCCGAGGTAGGGGTAAGATTTACGTATATTTTATCCTCTCCATACCCCACTTGGGGGATTTTACTGAGTTGTTGTTGTTGTTTTATGTCAAGTTGGTCTTTGTTTTACTCTAACCAAAATTGTTTAGCCAATAAAAAATTATACTATTATTTTTATAAGATTTTAAAGATGGATATACTAAAATTTGATCAATCTCAATTTATAACGATTGAGAATAAAGATCGATTTTAAATTAGAATTTGTTTAGTCAAAAAAGAACTATACTATTATTTTTTATGAAATTTTAAAAATAAATATGCTAAAGTTAAGTCAATTTTAATTTACAATATTAGACATAAAACATCAAATTATAATTTATAAAATGAGATTTTTGGTTGCCTATGATATTTAAAACTACTAATTTATAGATACACTTGAAATATGGGAAGAAGTTCATGTTAAAAAAAAACATATTTATTAGAGAAGTGATTAAATTTCAACAAACTATATTAGCCGTATAATTTTAAATTTAGTTTTAAAGATTTTAAAAAAATGAAAATTGATGGTTAATTCACGTGTATTATATAGCGTATGTTTTGAAGCGTCTAATATCTGCACTTTCTCAAATTAGTATGTCTTGTCTTAAATCACATCCTTTTGAAAATTTCTCAAGAAAAGATTAAAATTTAAACCTCCAAATGTTAATAACAAAAATATTATACAATTGTTGCATCCCCTTGTTTCAGGAAAGAATATACATATTTCTTATTTTTGTCTAGTTTTGGTATTTTTAAGTAATTTAGTTGAAATGCAATTATAATTAAAGATAAGATATTAGGAAGCAACAACAAACTTCATTCTTCTGGCAAGTTTAGTTTTCGAATAGAACTCTTATTTCAACAATATTTCTTATTATGTGTTAGAAAGAACACAATATAAATTCAATTTTCCTTGTCTTTGTTATATAATTACCACATTTCTCCTAATTCCTTTTACATAATACCTAGGTACCCCAATTTAAGTATCTCCATTTAGTTTAAACATGATTATTTAGATAATTAAATGGATGATCAACTTTAACAAATGAAAAAAGTATTGATAAGCGTAGAGAAAAAGGTTTCACTTTAAAAAAATAATAGCTTTGAAACAATATAAAATATAGGATAATTAATTTAAGCAAAAGGAGTTAAGTTTAATTTTTTCCTGTTATTATATAGGAGCACTAATGTTTTACTATTTTATATGTCAAAATATTTTCACGTATAGGTAAAGTGACACACATGTATTAGAAGTTAAAGTAAAAATTGGTTAATTATTTGCTTTTGTGCATATATCTAATACAAAATGCCTGGTATGTAATGTCATGTCAAAGTAAACTGGGCCCCACAGATATAAAGAGTGTTGAATTATGGTGTCTTAAAAGGGCTAAATTATCTGCACAACAAAATAAAATCAAAGCAGCTTGTGACGACCCGGCCGGTCGTCTTAAGAATTAACGTCCCAATTCCCTATTAACTGCTTCCCCTAAGTTTATTTCTACTATTTTGGTTTACCGGGACGTTCGGTATTGGGTTTCGGAGAGTTTTGGGACACTTAGTCCCTAAATGAGAGTTTAAGTATTGGAAAATGGTTCGTAGTCGGAACAGTATGAAGACGACATCGGAATAAAAATTCGATGGTTATGTTAGCTCCGTTAGGTGATTTCAAGGTCGGGAGCGTGTTCGGAATGAATTTTGGAAGTCCGTAGCTCATTTAGGCTTGAAATGCCAAAGTTTGATTTTTTGAAGTTTCCGGTCAAATAGTGAGTTTTTGATTCGAGGATCGGATTGGAATTCTGGAAGTCGCAGTAGCTCCATCATGTCATTTGGGACGTGTGTGCAAAATTTTAGGTCATTCGGACGTGTTTTGGTTAGGTTTTTGATCGAAAGTGTATTTTGATAAAATTTGGAGTTCTTAGGCTTAAATCATTAATTAATTCGGGTTTCCGGTGTTGTGTAAGGTGTTTTAAGGGTTGGTACAAGTTTGAATAGGGTATTAGGTGTTACTGGTGCTTTTGGTTGAGTTACCGGGGGCCTCGGGATGATTTCGGATGGTCTACGGAAGAATTTTGGAAGTTGAGAGATATCAGTTTTTCTGCTTCTGGTATTTTTCGCTTCTGCGGCTTGGAAACCGCAGAAGCGTCCTTGGCATCGCAGAAGCGAGTTTGGGCATATCCGTCAGGTTCCGCAGAAGCGATGGGAATTCCACAAAGGCGGATTCGCTTCTGCGAGAAAAGGATCGCAAATGCAAAATCTTGGATCTTTAGTGAAAGTCGCAGAAGCGACTTACTTTTCGCATAAGCGAGACCGCAGAAGCGGTCCCTTAACCGCAGAAGTGGAAACCACTGGACAGAAATAGAGATTTCAAGGGTTTAGTTTCAAAAGTTGGAAAAATCAAATTGGAGCTCGAGAGAGGGCGATTTTGAGAGGTTTTTGAAGAGAAAATCATTGGGTAACATTTATTTAATCCTTTCTAGTTATATTCCATCAATCTTTAGTTAATATCAACATTACTTTCGAAATTTCGGAAGAAATCGGGGGAAAAGTTCTTAGACCTTTGATTGAGAATTTGAGAGGTTATTTGGATTCCGATTTCAGTGTTCTTGTTATGTATAGACTCGTGAGAGTACGAGAGTTCTAAAAATATGAAAATTATCTGGTTCTGAGACATTGACCTGAGGGGCGTTTTGGTTATTTTACCTAATTTCACGCCTTAACTTTGAATTAAATAGTAGAATCAGTTATTTGTGATGTTATTTACGATATGTAATTGAATTGAATAGATTTGGGTCATTTGGAGTCAGATAATCGTGGCAAAGGCGTGGTTCCTAGTTGATTTTTTAGCCGGTTCGAGGTAAGTGGCTTGTTTAACCTTGTGTGGAGGACCTTTCCCCTTAGGATATGATATTTGGTAATTGAATACCTTGTACGTGAGGTGACAAGCGCGTACTTGAGCTAATTGTTGAAAAACCCGATTTTTACTTAAGATATTGAGACTAAGTTGCTTTCGAAATTGCTTATTTCTATTTGCAATTATAACCTGTGTTAGATTAGAAAAGCATGTTTTGTTGATTTAAATTGCGTATTTGCTTAAGTTGCCTTAACTGTACTACCTGAAGCATGTTAGGCTAGCACTACCTGTTGTTTGTACTTTCGTACTTCATTTCTGAATATCTTCTGGGTGTAGTTGCGCATTTACATTGGGACTACGGATGTGGGATTCCGGTAGCTCCCCCTTATTTGTTTACTTTGGGACTACGGGTTTAGATTCCCAGTAGATCCCCCGCACATTAATAGTTGGACTGCGGGACGGTATCTAGGGAGCTCCTCGGACAGTTGATGAAATGGACTACATGACGGTATCATGGGAGATCCTAGTTGTTGGTACTGATATTGAGTTGTTTCACTCTGTGTTACCTTATTCTCTGCGTGCTATTGTTGCTTCGTATAACTTGTCTTACTTCATTATTTTATTCATTATTTCTGTGTATTTCATACTGTTGCAAGGTTCATCATTATATTTTATCTCAGTAGGACCCTGACCTTCCTCGTCACTACTCAATCGAGGTTAGGCTTGGCACTTACTGAGTACCGCTGTGGTGTACTCATGCCCTTCCTGCGCATTTTTTTCATGTGCAGATTCAAGTACCTCCAGTCAGGCGCACTATCCTTGAGGCGGGGAGAGCTATGGAGACATCGAGGTATATCTGCAGCGTCCGCAAACCGAAGAGTCTCCTTTTTTATTCTATCTGTAGTACTTAGTTTTCTATCGTACCCTTGATGTAGACACTCTGGAGATTAGAGCATTTACAGTACTTCTTTAGCCTGTGTTTCCCATGAGTTTCCTGGTTTTGGGATGGTGTTGCAGACTTCCACATTTCTTTTGAGTTGTATAGGCCGAGTGGGCTTTATATGCAGTTATTATTTTAAATTGTTCAGTTTTAATTAATTATTCCGCAAGTTAGGTTGTTATTCCGCATTGTTAAGCTTACTTAGTTATAAGGACTAGGTGCCATCACGACATGTTCACGGAGGGCGAACTGCGGTCGTGACAAGTTGGTATCAGAGCTCTAGGTTCATAGGAGTCACAGAACATAGGCCGATTTATTAGAGTCTCGCTGATCGGGACGGACACGTCTGTACTTATCTACAAGAGGCTATGTAACTGTTTAGGAAAAATCTTCATTTCATTTGATTTCCTTGTCGTGTGGTATTTTTGACATCAATTCTAAACTTCTGTCTTCTATTCTCTCACAAATGGTGAGGACACGTGCTACTCGAGATGATCAGGCACCCGTGCCCCCTACTGCAGCTGTCAGAGGCCGGGCCCGGGGAAGAGGTCGAGGACGCGCACGTAATGCAACCAGACCACCTCCGCGAGCTGCCGCCGAGGCACCACCAGCAAATCCAGCCGGAGCCCAGGCACCTGGCATGCCTACTACTGCCACCACTACTCCAGCTCTCCAGGAGACTTTGGCTCAGTTCATGAGTATATACACCACCTTGGCACAGACATGGTTGCTTCCCCTTGCTGCCGCCACATCCCAGGTCAGGGGAGGAGCACAGACTCCCGCCGCCCACAATCCTGAGCAGCGAGTGCGGGTTGAGCTGGTTCCTGAGATTATTCCCGCATCGCCTACAGTAACAGTTCAGCCCGAGGATGGGTCAGCTACTTCAGAGGACGAGCAGTGAAGACTTGAGAGGTTCAAGAAGTATTATCCCCCAGTGTTCAGTGTATTAGCATCAGACGACGCCTTGGGATTTCTAGAGGAGTGCCACCGTATTCTTCGCACTATGGGCATAGTAGAGTCCAGCGGGGTTTCCTTTATTGCTCTTCAGCTTCGGGGAGCCGCCTATGATTGGTGGCACACTTATGAGATAGATAGTCCAGTCGAGGCTGCTTCACTAACTTGGACCCAGTTCTCAGATATGTTTATGAGAGAGTTTGTCCCCCAGAGTCTTAGGGACGCATGGCGCGTAGAGTTTGAGCATTTGCGCCAGGGTGCTATGACCGTTTCGGAGTATGCTATTCGTTATACCAGGTTGGATAGGCATGCACCGGCCTTGGTTGCTACGATCCGTGAGAGAGTTCGTAGGTTCATTGAGGGTCTTATCCCACCCATCAGATCTAGCATGGCTTGAGAGTTGGAGATGGACATTCCTTATCAGCAGGTAGTGAGCATTGCTAGGAGGATCGAGGGTATGCTCACTAGGGAGCGAGTGGAGAGGGAGGCTAAGAGGTATCGAGAGTCGAGCCACTACTCTGGTGCCCGTTCCCAGTAGCAGGTCATCATGGTAGGGGTTATGTGGGTCGCCCCATTCATTCAACTCTTCCAGCAGCCAGCAGTGCTCCAGTTCCGCCTATACCTTAGGAGCTTTACTATGCACCTATAGTTTCTAGCGCGCCTCCTGCGCGGGGTGCTTCCAGAGATCAGTCCAGCAGACCTGGCCCTAGTCAGTCACAGCCACCGCATCCTCCCAAAGCTTGTTTCGAGTGTGGTAATACATTCCATATGGTTAGGTATTGCCCCAAACTTGGTAGGGGTGTATCTCACAGACCGCTCAGCAACAACGTACTCCTCCGAGTTCCCAGGCCATGGTCACAGCTCCAGCTGCTACCCCATATGCGCAGACAGCCAGGGGCGGGGGTCGGGGAGATAGAGGTCGCCCTCGAGAGAGGGGCTGGGCCAGATATTATGCTATTCTTGCTTGTACCGAGGTTGTTGCCTCCGACTCTGTCTTTACAAGTATTATACTGGTTTGTCACAGAGAGGCATCAGTTCTATTCAATCCGGGCTCTACTTATTCTTATGTGTCTTTTTACTTTACTCCGCATTTGGGTGTACCTCTGGATTCTTTAAGTGCCCCCGTTTATGTTGCTACTCTTGTGGGGGGATTATCTTGTTGTTGACCGCGTTTATCAGTCATGTCTGGTTACTATTCATGGTTTTGAGACCAGAGCGGATTTATTGTTACTCGGTATGGTTGGCTTTGATATTATCTTGAGCATGGACTAGTTGTTGCCCCATTTTGCTATTCTTGATTGTCACACCAAGACCGTGACGCTGGCTATGCCAGGTATTCTGCGTGTTGAGTGGAGTGGTACTTTAGATCACACTCCCAGTAGAGTTATCTCTTTTCTTAAAGCTCAGCGTATAGTTGAGAAGGGGTGTGCCACGTATTTAGCTTATGTGAGAGATGTCAGTGCTGATACCATTTCTGTTGATTCTGTCCCAGTAGAATGGGATTATCTGGATGTGTTTCCAGCTGATCTTCCGGGCATGCCGCCCGATAGAGACATAGATTTTGTCATTGATTTGTTGCCGGTCACTCAGCCCATCTCCATTCCTCCGTACCGTATGGCTCCTCCTGAGTTGAAGGAGTTGAAGGATCAGTTACAAGAATTGCTTGATAAGGGCTTTATTCACCCTAGTGTTTCACCGTGGGGTGCTCCTGTCTTGTTTGTGAAGAAAAAAGATGGTTATATGCGTATGTGTATTGATTATCGCCAGTTGAACAAGGTTACAGTGAAGAACCATTATCCTTTGCCTCGTATTGAGGATCTATTTGACCAGCTTCAGGGATCACAGGTGTTTTCTAAGATTGACTTGCGCTCAGGTTTCCATCAGTTGTAGATTCGGGAGCCAGATATCTCGAAGACTGCCTTCAAGACTCAGTATAGCCATTACGAGTTCCTTGTTATGTCATTTGGGCTAACCAAAACTCCAGCAACTTTTATGCATTTGATGCACAGTGTGTTCAGGCCATATCTCGACTCATTCATCATTATTTTCATAGATGATATTCTTGTATACTCCCAGAGTCGGGAAGATCATGAGCAGCACCTGAGGACAGTGCTTCAGACCCTGAGAGAGAAGAAGTTATATGCAAAGTTCTCAAAATGTGAGTTTTGGTTGAGTTCGGTGGCATTCTTAGGCCACGTGGTTTCGAGTGAGGGAATTCGGGTGGATCCGAGGAAGATAGAGGCCGTGCAGAGTTGGCCTAGGCCCTCCTCAGCTATAGAGATTCGTAGTTTCCTTGGCTTGGCGGGATACTACCATCGTTTTGTGGAGGGATTTTCATCGATTGCGGCCCCTATGACTAGATTGACCCAGAAGGGTGCCCCATTTCAGTGGACAGAGGAGTGTGAGGTGAGCTTTCAGAAGCTCAAGACAGCTTTGACTATAGCCCCAATTTTGATGTTGCTTACCGGTTTGGGGTCTTATACTATCTATTGTGATGCCTCGAGAGTTGGCCTCAGAGCGGTGTTGATGCAGGATGATACGGTGATTGCCTACGCCTCCAGACAGTTGAAGATACATGAGAAGAATTACCCTGTCCACGACCTTGAGCTAGCTTCTATTGTTCATGCCTTGAAGATCTGGCATCATTATTTGTACGGTGTGCCCTGTGAGATCTATACTAACCATCGGAGTTTGCAGCACTTGTTCAAGCAAAAGGATCTAAATATGCGTCATAGGAGGTGGTTAGAGTTGCTGAAGGATTATACCATTACTATTCTGTATCACCCGGGCAAGGCCAATGTGGTGGCGGATGCCTTGAGTTGCCGGGCGGAGAGTTTGGGAGTTTGGCATATTTACCAGCTTCAGAGAGGGCTATGGCGATGGATGTGCAGGCCTTAGCCAACCAGTTTGTGAGATTGGATCTTTCATAGCCTAGTTGGGTTCTAGCTTGTGTGGTTTCCCAATCTTCCTTATTTGATCGTATCAGGGAACATCAGTATGAAGACCCTAATTTTCTTGTCCTTAAAAAAGGACAAGGTTCAGCATGGAGATGCCAGAGATGTGACCATCGGAGGTGATGTGGTATTGAGGATGCAGGGTCGGATTTGTGTGCCCAATGTTGATGAGCTTCGAGAGTTGATTTTAGCAGAGGCCCATAGTTCGCCGTATTCCATCCATCCGGGTGCCGCGAAGATGTATCAGGACTTGGTGGAGGCCGATGAAGAAAGATATAGTTGGTTATGTGTCTAGATGCCTCAACTGCCAGCAGGTGAAGTATGAGCACCAGTGACCGGGTGGGTTGCTTCAGCAGATAGAGATTCCGGAGTGGAAATGGGAGCGCATCACCATGGACTTTGTATCTAGATTGACACGGACCTTGAAGAAGTTTGATGCCATTTGGGTTATTGTGGATCGGCTGACCAAGTCCGCTCACTTTATTCATGTGTACCACTTATTCATCAGAGTGGTTGGCGAAGATTTATATTCGGGAGATCGTCCGTCTGCATGGTATTCCAGTTTCTATTATTTCAGACAGAGGTACTTAGTTTACATCGCGGTTCTGGAGGGCTGTGCAGCAAGAGCTAGGTACTCAGGTGAAGTTGAGTACATCATTTCACCCCCAGATGGACGGACAGTCCGAACGCATTATTCATATTCTTGAGGATATGCTCTGTGCGTGTGTGATTGAGTTTGGAGGGTCTTGGGATTAGTTCTTGCCATTGGCGGAGTTTGCTTACAACAACAATTATCAGTCTAGCATTCAGATGGCGCAGTATGAGGCTTTATATGGTAGGAGGTGTAGATCTCCGGTGGGTTGGTTTGAGCCGGGTTAGGCCAGGCTTTTGGGCACAGAGTTGGTTCAGGACGCACTGGAGAAGGTTAAGATGATTCAGTATAGACTCCGTACAGCCCAGTCCAGAAAGAAGAGCTATGCGAACGGGAAGGTTTGTGATGTTTCATATATGATTGGTGAGTGGGTTTTGCTTCGGGTTTCGCCTATGAAAGGAGTCATGAGGTTTGGAAAGAAAGGAAAGTTGAGTCCGAGGTTTATTGGCCCTTTTGAGATTTTGAGATGAGTTGGGGAGGTTGCTTATGAGCTTGCCTTACCTCCCAATTTGGCCGGTGTTCATCCGGTATTTCATGTTTCGATGCTCCGAAGATATCACGGTGACCCGTCACATGCATTGGATTTCAGTTCAGTCCAGTTGGACAAGGATCTATCCTATGTTGAGGAGCCAGTGGCTATATTGGACAGGCAGATCAGAAAGATAAGGTCAAAGAACATTGCTTCAGTAAAGGTTCGGTGGCGGGGCCAGCCGGCCGAGGAGGCGACCTGGGAGACCTAGCGGGATATGCGCAGCCAGTACCCTCATCTTTTCACTACTTCAGGTATGTTCTCTATGCTCGTTCGATGAAGAACGAATGTTTAAGTGTAGGAGGATGTGACGACCCAGCCGGTCGTCTTAAGAATTAACACCCTGATCCCCTATTAACTGCTTCCCCTAAATTTATTTCTGCTATTTTGGTTTGCCAGGACGTTCGGTATTGGGTTTCGGAGAGTTTTGGGACACTTAGTCCCTAAATAAGAGCTTAAGTGTTGGAAAATGGTCCATAGTCAGAACAATGTAAAAAAAAACTTGGAATAGAAATCCGATGGTTCCGTTAGCTCTGTTAGGTGATTTCGGGGTCGGGAGCGTGTTCGGAATGCATTTTGGAAGTTCGTAGCTTATTTAGGCTTGAAATGCCGAAGTTTGAATTTTTGAAGTTTCCGGTCCGATAGTGAGTTTTTGATCCGAGGGTTGGATTGGAATTCTGGAAGTTGCAGTAGCTCCGTCATGTCATTGGAACGTGTGTGCAAAATTTCAGGTCATTCGGACGTGTTTTGGTTAGGTTTTTGATTGAAAGTATATTTTAATGAAATTTGGAGTTCTTAAGCTTAAATCATTGATTAATTCGGGTTTCCGGTGTTAAGTAAGGTGTTTGAAGGATTGGTACAAGTTTGAATAGGGTATTAGGTGTTATTGGTGCTTTTGATTGAGGTCCCGGGGGCCTCGGGATGATTTCGGATGGTCGACGGAAGAATTTTGGAAGTTGAGAGATATCAATTTTTCTGCTTCTGGTATTTTTTGCTTCTGCGGCTTGGGAACCGCAGAAGCGGAGCCACAGAAGCGGCCTTGGCATCGCAGAAGCGAGTTTGGGCATATCCGTCAGGTTTCGCAGAAGCGATGGGAATTCCGCAGAGGCGGATTCGCTTATGCGAGAAAAGGACCGTAGAAGCGGAATCATGGATCTTTAGTGAACGTCGCAGAAGCCACTTATTTTTCGCACAAGCGAGATCGCAGAAGCGGTCCCTTAACCGCAGAAGCAGAAACCACTGGACAGAAATAGAGATTTCAAGGGTTTAGTTTCAAAAGTTGGAAAAATCAAATTGGAGCTCGGGAGAGGGCGATTTTGAGAGGGTTTTGAAGAGAAAATCATTGGGTAACATTTATTTAATCCTTTCTAGTTATATTCCATCAATCTTTAGTTAATATCAACATTAATTTCGAATTTTTGGTAGACATTAGGGGAAAAGTTCTTAGACCTTTGATTGAGAATTTGAGAGGTCATTTGGACTCCGATTTCAGTGTTCTTGTTATGTTTAGACTCGTGAGAGTACGAGGGTTATGAAAATATGAAAATTATCCGGTTCTGAGACGTTGTCTTGAGGGGCATTTTGATCATTTTACCTAATTTCACGCCTTAGCTTTGAATTAAATAGTAGAATCAGTTGTTTGCGATGTTATTTACGATATATAGTTGAATTGAATAGATTTGAGCCATTTGGAGTCGGATACTCGTGGCAAAGGCGTGGTTCCTAGTTGATTTTTGAGCCGGTTCGAGGTAAGTGACTTGTCTAACCTTGTGTGGGGGACCTTTCCCCTTAAGATGTGATATTTGGTAATTGAATGCCTTGTACGTGAAGTGACGAGCGCGTACTTGAGCTAATTGTTGAAAAATCCGATTTTTACTTAAGATATTGAGACTGAGTTTCTTTCGAAATTGCTTATTTTTACTTGCAATTATAACCTGTTTTAGAGTAGAAAAGCATGTTTGGTTGATTTAAATTGCGTATTTGCTTAAGTTGCCTTAACTGTACTACCTGAAGCATGTTAGGCTAGCACTACATGTATTTTGTACTTTCGTACTTCATTTCTGAATATCTTCTGGGTGTGGTTGCGCATTTACATTGGGACTACGGATGTAGGAGTCCGGTAGCTCCCCCTTGTTTGTTTACTTTGGGACTACGGGTTATATTCCCGGTAGATCCCCCCTGCACTTTTACTTTAGAATTACGGGTTAGATTTCCGGTAGATCCCCCCGCACATTGATAGTTGGACTACGGGATGGTATCCCCGGAGATCCTTCAGATATTCTCATATGATGGACTACGGGACGGTATCCCGGGAGCTCCCCAGATAGTTGATGAAATGGACTATAGGATGGTATCCTGGGAGATCCTAGTTGTTGGTACTGATATTGAGCTGTTTCACTCCGTGTTACCTTATTCTCTGCATGCTATTGTTGATTCGTATAACTTGTCTTACTTCATAATTTTATTCGTTATTTATGCATATTTCATATTGTTGCAAGGTTTATTATTATATTTTATCTCAATAGGGCCCTGACCTTCCTCGTCACTACCCAACCGAGGTTAGGATTGGCACTTACTGAGTACCGCTGTGGTGTACTCATGCCCTTCCTGCGCATGTTTTTCAGGTGCAGATCTAGTTACCTCCACTCAGGCGCACCATCCTTGAGGCGGGGAGAGCTACAGAGACTTCGAGGTATATCTGCAGCGTCCGCAGACTGAAGAGTCTCCTTCTTTATTCTATCTGTACTACTTAGTTTTCTATCGTACCCTTGATGTAGACACTATGGAGATTAGAGCATTTACAATACTTCTTTAGCATGTGTTTCCCGTGAGTTTCAGGGTTTTGGGATGGTGATGCAGACTTCTGCATTTCTTTTGAGTTGTATAGGCCGAATGACCTTTATATGCAGTTATTATTTTAACTTGTTTAGTTTTAATTAATTATTCCGCAAGTTAGGTTGTTATTCCGCATTGTTAGGCTTACCTAGTTATAGGGACTAGGTGCCATCACGACATGTTCACGGAGGGCGAACTGGGGTCGTGACACAGCTACAGTAACACATTATATGGACCAATGGGAATAATGTGTCTGGTTACAATTACGAAATTGCCCTCTCCAGCAAGCAGGCATATTGATGATACAGCCACCTCACTGTTGCTTCTAATATAAGAGAATATTATACTCTAATTGGCTATTTTAGTTTAAACGGTTAGGTGGGCGGCAATTTGAATTAATTCTTCTTTTATAATTGATTGGTGTTCAATTAGGCCCAATCGTAAGACTAGATGTTGATAGCCCATGGCACGGACCAAAGCCCAATAATAAAAAGACCGGGATGCTAATAGCGTTAAGATAGTACGGTCTAGTCAGTTTTTGGAATGGTCATTCAAAAATAGCCAGCGTTTGCCAAGTCATTGAAACATAACCACTATTTTGCTGCAACAGAGACCGGTCCAGCATAATATACTGGAGTTTGGTGCGCCTGTGTATGGACTTCCAACATATTATGCTTGATCGATAGACTTTGCTAGCTCCAGTATAATATACTGGAGACTAGAGCACCGATGCTCCAAACTCCAATATATGATGCTGGACTTGTATATTATACTGGAACTCCGGTATATTATGCTGGAGTATTTTTCCGGATTTTAAACAGTATTTTCGTTCAAATTTATCTTTACATGAAAAGTGGCTAAATTTCGATTACTTTTGGAACTGTGGCTATTTTTGAATGACCACTTGTAAATCTGACCATTTTTGAATTTCTCCCGCTAATAACCTGTTTTTGGGCCAAAAATGATTTTTTTTTTCAAAAATTGAGGTGTTTAGCCAAGCTTTTGAAGGGAAAAAAGTGCTTTTGAAGAGAATTATAAGAAAAAAAAAATAGCTTCTCTCCAAAAAGCACTTTTTGAGAAGCACTGTTTGGAAAAATATACTTAGAAGCAATTTTTAAAAGCTTGACCAAGCATTAATTGCTACTCAGAAGTGGTTTTCAAATTAATTAGCCAAACACAATTTGTTTCTCTCCAAAAATATTTTTTTTAAAAGCACTTCTCAAAATAAGTTGATTTTTGCAGTTTGGCCAAACATGTTATAAGTATGATTCTGGACCAAATCTAAGATTCTTTCATGCAGTCCATGGATTCCGTCTTTATTAATGAGAAAATGGAAATCTAATAACTGGAGAATGGTTTTGCTTTCTGCTATTTTAATCAAGGATTGTACGCTTATTTTTTCATGTCATTATCTGCTAACATCAAGAGTGCATGCAACAATCGTGTGGCTGTCTTACTTCTATTGTCTTTGACTAATTTTATATACGTATATACAATGGCGGATTCAGAATTTCAAAAGGATGGGTGCATTATTGTGAAGAAGTGGATCTAAAATTTATATTTGACTGGTTTATCTTTAGTCTCTTATTACAACCCACTACACTTATAAAATTATAGGTTCAAAATTATATTATTTTTGAAAGTTTAGTAATTTTCTCTCTCTCGCACACACACGCACACACACGCGCACGCGCACGCGCGCGCGCACACACACACATATATATACACACACTTTGTGCCGAAAATAAGATCGTTCATTGCTGAATTTGAACTACCAATTTTACTTGTAGACTAGTTAACTTATCCGCGCTTTGCGCGGTTAAAAGTGAATCAACCAAATAACTTTTTTTATAAATTTATTTAAGAGAAAGAGCTAAAATTTTCATAATACCACAAAGATAAAATTTATAGGTGTACCATAAGACATACATACGGGCAAAAAATCACTAAGGAAAAGTTCCATATGAAAAAATAAAATAGAAAAATAAATCTAAAGAAAGCATCGCAGTTTTTGTAGTTCTATGATAACAGTGTGCTGGGGAGCAATCTTCTGAGTTGGAAGAGAAGCCCTCCATGCCTATTTAAATACTTTCATAAATTATACTCAGAAGAATTGCATTATAAACTATACTCATAAGCCCTCCACTCAATAATTGTATTTAAAGGCTTTTGAGATTTTAAAAATAAGGAAGTGCAAAAATGTCAAAAGATTAAATAGGTATTCATGTAAGAGAGTACCATGTCACAAGTACTAAAGTAAAAGTATCGGGAAAAAAATTTGGGCCATAAAAGACCACATAAATGGATTTTTTAATAATACATGATAAATAACAATTATATCATTAGAAGAAAGATGAGTAATCATATTTAGAGACGTTTGCGCCTGTTAAATAATAAGGTTAATGCAAAAATAAGAAAAATACGTTGTCTTCTCGTTTTTAAAAATTAAATAGTAATGATAATGTATTACTACCATGAAGCACATTATGAGATCTTCAATGACCTAAAGAATCTGTATAAGAAAGATGTGACATCTCAACGTATTGTCATGGGCACGGTGAGCACGTGATTTTTGCCTCGCATGAATTACTCATACAGAATTCTTAGACTTAGGATTTTCCTTTAATTATTTGATTTTCAGGATTTAATTGCGTAATTTTCATGTTTATTTGCATTTCTGTGTGCATTTTTAATTTATATAATTCACAAAAATACAAAAATATTGCATTTACATTTAGGACTTAATTTAGCATATTTTAGATTAATTAGTAATTAGGGTTCTACAAAAAATACAAAAATTCAAAAAAAAAATTGATTTATTTGCCTTGTTTAATTTTAGCTTTGAATTTCATTTAGTTTTCCTTTAAATTAATATTTAATTGATATTTAATTAATAGTGTTGATTATTAATTAGATCTTAATATAATTGGGTAGGTTAATTTTTTTTTTTAGGTTTAATTTTAGTTTTTGTTTTAATTTGAAAAGGAGAGGAAAGAAAATAACAAAAAGGAAAAGAAATAAAAGAAAATTGGGCCAGTCTTTGCTAAAAACCCCCAGGCCCAAAGAAACCTCGGTCAAAATACCCAAAGAACCAGCCCAAACCCATTTCACTACCCGGTCCAACACCCCATAACCAAAACGACGTCGTTTCATAGCCAATAGATTTGAGTCGTCGAGGTTTGTAAGATCCAACGGTTGGGAAGCCAAGAGCCATTAATATATAAGTGTCCTAACACAACCCCCCCCCCCCATCCAGTCTCCTCTCAAACCTCTCAGAACCCTGTAATGCCTCCTCCTTCCACCACCGCCTGCCGCCCACCGAAAATCGCATACGGCGGCAGTCGGCGGCCAATCGTCACCAAACTCACACCACAATCTCCCCTTGACCCCCTCATCATGATTCCACCGATATCTCTCTTTGAATCCTACCGGAATCCCTCAAAACTTCAAAACCCTAGCCGACGCCTTTGAACCCCCCGTCGTAGCCGGCGGCGCCAACGCCATTCACCACCAAATAACACCCCTGCAACCCCGTCTCACCCTCATTCTAAAACCCCCCTTCATTTCCCTCGAATACCCCTGAAACTTCTCGAATCTTGATTTGAAAAGACGAACCATAAATCCCAAAAATCCAAATCATGAGCTGTTTGAAGATTTGAGGCCGAAATTGGCTTCAATTGTGTGTTTTCGCTTGAGAATACATGATTGAGGCCAATTTCGGTCAAAAGTCAAAGGTTCGAAGTTATTTTCAAAGATAGGGTCAGATTGCTTCTTAGGTATGCCCATCGTTCTTTCTCTTTCAGTTGTTTTTCTTTGTTTTTCCTTTTATTTCGCTTAGGGTATCAGTCTTCTTCCACTCACCTCTTATGTGTTGCTAGTTTTTTTTTCTTATAATCACTTATGCCCGTATATTTTCAATTAAAATTAACAGTGCATGTTTGTTTTAATATGTTGGTCAACTTTATTATTATTGGTCTTGTCTCCTATTAATTCATAATAGTCAGCAGAGACAAATTGTTTATTGGTGTTACTGTCACTTAGCTTTGTTGGAGTTTTTAGGTCAGAATTCGAGTTTCTGAATGTTCATTTGGATTGATTTGGAACCAACCTCGGGCTCATTAAGTCATTTATGACCCAATTCAAGATGCCCTTTTGTTTTGAGCCCAAGTCTGTTTGGTTAGCAAGGTAAATAACAGGGGCATGATGGGTAATCTGGGTAGTTCAATTGAGGGAATCTCTTAGTAACTGAAATAGAAGCTTCTAGGAGGCTTGGGTAGGGGTCATTTTTTGAATTTCTAAATTGTATTGGTTTTTACTTGGGCACCATGTCACAAAATGAGGGACTAAAATGCAAAATTAAAACCTGAAAGATACCCTACCTTTCTTGCCTATAAAGGAATCCTAAACTTGCCTTTCAAGGCAGATTTTGAAGAGCTAAAATCAAGAAAAATTTCAGACGGCTAAAAGATCAAAAAGAATTACTGTTCCATTAAAATTTGACTTGAACTTTGAGGTCTCTTTGAATATCTGAAGCAGCTTTCAGATTTACATAGATTTAAAATGGTTTGAGGTCGATTTTTGGAAAGTCCTGGGTCGAGTTGTGGTGAAATCACTGTTTTATTGGCATCATATTCTGAGAATTCAATTTCTTGAACCTGGGATTGTGTTGTTGCAGCTACTGCTGCATTCCTCACCTTTTCCTTTTGTTTCTTTATCCAGTTATTCATCTCTAAAACTCACACAATGTGACATTCAACTGAAAACTGAGAAATGAAACAAGGATTCAGATGCTTAGATGCTAGGCTTTTAGTTAATAGATCTTTTATTTCTATTCCCTGTACTTTATTCTTCATAAATGACATATGTTCAGTTGAGAATTTGATTTGATTTTGTTGAGATGGTTGAATTCTGAACTTGTTATATCTTGTGTTAGAGGATGAATACTTAGATCTTACTGCTCATGTTGTAATTAAGTGACAAAGGACTATCCTGAAGTTACTCTGTTTGGTTAACTCCCTTGTTCTTTATGAAACAACTCTGTACATGGCTTGCTAAATGGTACTTAGAGTTTTGGGTACGTTAGTAATTGAGATGTGTTGATATGAAATGCTGTAAGATTTTGACTGACTTAATGTTTTTTTTCTTTTTCGAGTGTGTTTTCTTTCGATCATAGTAAGGATTATGCCTGTTGAGGGTTAGTAATCCATGTTGGCATGGACTCAAACTTGTATAGGATTTTTCTGATTTTGGGCCTGAACCTTATAGGGGTTTTTTGAGTGTGAACTGATCTTAGCTTTCATACCTCACTTTTTCAGTTTTTACTTATGTGCAAATGGATTCTAGTTTTCGAATTTAGTAACATGTTAGCTTGGTTGCCTATTTCCACGCATGGTTTCTGAAGTGTTAAAGGGGCTGTGAGTGTAATTGGAGTTTTTTTTTTAAAAACAAATTAAAAAGTTCAGGAGTTTTGATCTTAATGCCTGCATTTGTCTTTCCAGAAAAGTTCAAGGCCGTGTAACTTTATTAAATAGGAATGTGAAATGGGATCCTCGATCTTTTCTTGTCACATGACTCATTTAGAATGTTCTGGTAGTGGTGTGTTAGTTGCCTAAAGTGCTTTGAGTGTTCATGACCATTGATGCCTAAAGTGCAAAAAAATCAAACTCATGTGGTGACCTGTGGACTGGAACTAAGGGCCTTACCCTTGGCTGAATCGGCTGGTTTCGATTTGGGCTTATTTCTGGGCCCAAGCTTGACAGCCAAATTTCGACTCATGAAATGCCCAGCTGGCCGGTTTTGGACTTCACTTGGGGAGCCCGTTTGTGGATCTTGATTGTTAAATAAATGGCCCTTAGGAACCTTTAACCATTTAGTGTTAATTTATTAAGTTCGTTGATTAGATTTGAGGTGAGCCATAAATAGATAATTCATAGTGTATGGCCTTCATGAATTAGATTAGAAACCTTTAAGCTAAAATAAATTGATGCGTGCCAAGACAAACTAAATCTCCAATGCGTGGCCCTCGTATTGATTTTATAACCTAGATATTAAAAATAACTAATATTTCGTAGAATATCCTTTAGGATCGTTTTAAGATACTAGTGTGATTGTGTATACGTCTGCGTAACACAATTACGCTTCTAAAAATAAAACCGGAGTATGCGTTCGCGCAACTTCGGCCCAAAATTTCGTAATAATAATAAAGCGTTATTAATCGTGGACACGTTCGCGTGACATAATTTTTGACGTGCCAAACAAGCGGGTATACGTATGCGTAACCCGTTTCAAGATAACTTTTCTTAATTAAAAGCGGTAAAAGAAGTAAACTCATATAGGTTCTAAAATCAGTATTTAGGTAATTTCATAAGCCAAGTATTATCAAAGCGACCATGCTAGAATCACGGAACTCAGGAATGCCTAACACCTTCTCCCGGGTTAACAGAATTCCTTACCCGGATTTTTGTGTTCGCAGATTGTTAAACAGAGTCAACTTTCCTCGATTCGGGATTTTAACTGGTGACTTGGGACACCATAAATTATCCCAAGTGGCGACTCTGATTTTTAATAAAATTAATCCCGTTTCGATTGTCACTTTAAGTTGGAAAAAACTCCCTTTATACCCTTCCGGGGGACGTAAAAAAGGATGTGTGACAGCTCGGGCGACTCTGCTGGGGACCGAACCTAGAATCTCTGGTTCAGCGTTCAAGAATTCGAGCTTGTTTTATGATTTTTACTTGGCTTTATTTATTGTTCATATTATTGTATTTTTGTGAACCTTTGTGCTAATTGCTGTCTATTTACCGCTTTAATATTGTTTGAATTGTATATAACTGTCTTCTTACGCCACCTCATCTGAGTCTTTTTAAAATGGTGCATACGTTCGCGTAGCCCGCTTTTTCTATAGAAATCGTACCAAATAGAGCGAGGCTAGGCAAGCAACAAGGTCAGGCAGACTTTAGTGCTCCTGGTACGTCGCCCCCTCCTCGGCCCCAATTGTCCGCTCGGGTACCCCATGTCTAGATCAAAACCCTAGGATTTAAACTTAGAAAACACAGCTCCATGTCGGATCTCTAGTAGGAGCGCTTGTTTGCATCACGTGCATTTTGATTTAGGGGACTCAACACAGGGGTTAGATCCGTCTAGGACAGGTGTACCCAAAATAACAGACCATCCTGATGCATTCTATGTACTACGTGGACATTTGTTTGTTTCGGCTTGCATGCTGACCAATTGGAAAAGAAAAGAAAAAAAGAGAGAAAAAAAATCAAAAAGAGAAAAAAAAAAGAGAGGAAAAGACCAAGAGTGATGTAAGGAAGAAATAAGGCCCGGTTCTAAAAGAAAACCTGATATTTGAAAATACCCTGAAACTCTGCCGAATTTTTCTAAAATAGTTATTTCCCAAAATCAAAGCTGGTCGAACTACGCAGGTCTGATTCTCGCCGGATATGGGATACGTAGGCAACTTACATAAGGTCCGACCTTGTTTTTGAAAAAAAAGAAGAAAAAAGAAATTAGAGGGTCAAATAGATGCAATTTGGAAGTTTGGTCAAAATAAGCCGATTCAGTTTCAGCAATGTTTTAAACTGTTCTTGTCGAGATAGCTTTAGAGTATTCTTCAGTTGTCGAAGGGCTATCTTCGTAAACGAATGGACAAGGTTGAGAAGTGTCATAAAATAAGCCCTCCCCGGCCTCAAAGTTCGTACAGAATTGGGAAGGGGCCACACTTGCAAAAATAGCCATTTGGCTAAAATTGGCATATCAAGGAAGGGATCATGGTCTTTTGTTTTTTAGAAACTTGTTTTCAAAAGGGTCCACTGGAGTCAACCCTAAACCTACCCTTCTAGAGGAACATATGAATATTATCCAAGATCCACCAGAAGTGATCAGGGAGCAGGCTCGGGTACATTTGCGCATGTGGTGGAATGATTTAGATCAGGATGGTCAGAAATGGGTGAGAAAGTAGCTGGGCGCTCTTATATACATCTGGGAGATTAAACCACGGGACGATCTGATCCAGGCTCTAATAACTTTCTGGGACCCCGCCCGTAATGTTTTTCGCTTCTCAGGCTTTGAGATTACCCCTACTTTGGAGGAGATAGCCGGGTACATTGAGTTTGGACAAGATATGAGGAAGCAACAACTTATATTTCCAAGGGCTCCCTCGGTGCACAAGTTTTTTGACCTCCTGAATATCAGTAAACAGACAAGTAAAAGTCGCGTAAGCAACAGGTGTTGTGCTTTCCATTTCTTATTCTTCAGGTTTGGGCACTCTTCTGGTTTTGAAGCACATGAAAAGGGGTTGAGCAACAAGCAAGATAAGGGTTGTTGGCAAATTCATCGTCGGTTTCCATTTATTGTGGCGTTCTTAGGGATTATGGTTTTTCCAAATGAGAAAGGGATAGTTGATATTCGTATGGCTAGAATCGCACAGATCCTCACTACCAAGGAAGACCATACACTTGCTCTGTTGGTACTGGCAGATATCTATCATGCGTTGACTTTATGCAAAGTCGGGGCGTAGTTCTTTGAAGGTTGCAATATCCTCTTACAAATGTGGATGATCGAGCATCTTCGCCATCATCCCAGATTCATGAGTTATGACTTGAGTCCAAATAACTTCATCACCCTTTATGAAGAGAGGGTAAAGGATTACAATGTGCCAGAAGGATTTAAAGAATGGGTGTCTCATTTGAAAGCTCTCAAAGCAAGTCAATTTGAGTGGTCTATAGGATGGATCTCGAAGGCAGAAGCCATCTACATGACTGCTACCAAAGGCTACTTGTGGTTAATGGGTATAAGAAGTATTCAGTCGTATGAACCACAAAGGGTCTTGAGACAATTGGGAAGGTATCAGATTGTACCCGAAGATGAAGATCTAAGTACTTAGGTCATAGAGTTTCATCCAAAAGCCGCATTGCCCGATGCTTTAGTTCAACAGGATTGGAATAGCTACCGGTATCTAAACAATGGCACCCAGGTACCAGATGTTGCAAAAGGGGAAGTGGATCCAAACTATGCTGCTTGGTTTGAGAAAATGTCTTATGTAAACAACGAGCCGGAACCCGAACCTGAGAGACCTGCCAAAAGACCTCATGTTCAAGCTTTTGATGACAAAATCCAAGAAAGATTAGCATGGGAAAAAAAGAAAAGGCGTATCAAGCTGAGATTCATGCCCTGAAAGAAAAGCTGAGAAACATGGATTTCAACAATGATCTCCAAGCCCAAGAAGCCGAAGGTGAGAGAATAAAACTGGTCCAAGAGAATTAAGCTCTCAAAGCCCAAATCCGGAATATGAAAATAGCAATTGAAAACCCGGGCATGAGTAGAAAAGACAAAAAGCTCATCTACAATCTTACCCACAAGGCACGTGATTTCGAGGATGATTTGAAAAAGACTGAAGGAGAGTTAGCAAATGCCCGAGCTAAGTTAGCTAAGGATGCAGGGGAACGAGCCAGTCTCATCCGCCAACTGAAGGAGAAATACGACAAGGGGATGGTGAGTATGAAGAAAAAGGTCAAGATCCTTGAAAATGAACTGGCTAAGCAGGAAAGAGATTTCAAGGCCGAAAGGGAGCATTGTTATGCCTTGATATCACGGTTGGAAAGGGATCTGCAACAATTTCAAGAACAGAGCCATGCAGCTGAGCAAACTTTGGAAGCTAGAGCCCGGCAAATTGGGTATTTATTGCAAGAGAAGGGTAGGATCCTAGAGAGGGTCAAGGCGATTGCAGAGGACATCGTGGTAAAATGTCAAGCATGTGAGGACATTGCCCGCACCACTTTCTTCGCGGCAGTCATGACATTTGTCTGGCAGATAATGAGAGATTTGGAAAGGCTCTAAGGGGATCTTACAGATAGGCCCATGGTAGAACCAAACAACACCCCGAGGGCTCTAGGAGTTTTCAAGGCTTTAATGTATTCGTGATCTTTGTTTGACTCTATACTTTCTTGCGGTTCAAGTATGTTTTGAGTATGTTAAGTTGTTTTGGAGTCTGTTAGGTCTTTTGAGTTGATGTTTCCATCTTTCTAAGTTTGTTAGTTTCTTTTGAGTCTGTGAGTTTTGAGTCATTGTAATCAAAGTATTTGTTTTATGAAAAATTGAAAATCCCAAAAAAATATTTTTGTCATTTATTTTTCATTTATATCCCTAAGAACTACGCTTGGTCTGATTCATGTGGGGTCATGACACGTAGGTAATCTCCATAGGATTCGACCGTAACCAAATAAAATAAAAAGAAAGAAGGAAAAAAAGAGAGGAAAGTAAGAGAGAAAAAACACGAGAGGAGGAGTAAAGAAAAAGAAAATAAGAGAAGAAAAACAAGAGGGAGGCATGAGAGAGTAAAGAAATAAAAGAAAGCAGTAATGAAATAGAGAGAAAAGAAAAGAAAAGGTAGTTGCGAATAGAAATAAGGAAAGCCGGGATGACGCAAGCAGTCGAGCAAATACATAATAGAAATGGTTAACTGCTTAGGTGCATTCATTCCCCAAATGTGCGGTCACCAATCTGTTAAAGCACTAACCGCTAACAAAACTGTTGTTGATGTGTTGAGTTCAGGCAGGTGGTTAGTTGATCGGCATTCTGGCAACTCACTCCTACAATACCCGGTCAAAAGGCAAGCTGAACATGGCCAACCAAGAACTAGAGGCGAGTATTGTTGACCCGTCAAAAGAGGTGGAAGAAGTGGATGTTAATGTGATGAAAGAAGAGATGTATAAGCTGAAGCAGCAAATGGCTGAAATGTATCAAGCCTGGGTAAAGGGGCATCCACCACCGGTTTATCCCGCCAACCCTGCTTATATCCCACCGTTGGATCAACATCAAGATCCTCCCACCGTGAACTTATCTCCAGCCTTTCCCACCTACTAACAATGCTATGGCACCACCTCCCAAACACCACCAGCCCCACTAGTCAAATAAGTCCCATACCCTCCTCCACCAACCACTAATGTGTTTGTGGCACCTCCACCCGCTGCATTACATTGATCTTCTAGTGAACCTCTATTACAGACTCACGACAACCATTATTATCCCCAGAGCCGACCTTCAAAGCACCAGAACCATGTTCTTATACTCCTTATTTAATCTCTCGGCAGAAACTGAGATCCCTCCTAAGAATTCTGAGCAGGAGGAGATGGTTAGGAAAGTCAAAAGCTTGGAGCAATCTTTCAGGAATATGCAGGGGCTAGGTGGACAAGTAAGCGTGGCCTATAAAGACCCATGTCTGTTCCCAGATGTCCAACTAACAGCAGGGTTCAAGCTACCTAAGTTTGATTTATATGATGGGCATGATGATCCAATGGCGCACCTGAGAGGTTTTGTAGCAAGATGAGAGGGGCAGGTGGAAGAGATGAATTACTGATGGCGTATTTTAGTCAAAGTTTAAGTGGCTCAGCTTTGGAATGGTACACCCGACAATATCATGGTCGATGGTACACTTGGGACGATCTGTCCCAAGCATCTGCCTGCCATTTTCAGTACAATCTTGAAATTGTGCCAGACCGTCTGTCATTGACGAAGATTGAGAAGAAGCCTGGGGAGAGTTTCAGAGAATACGGCTTCCGTTGGAGAGAAAAAGCATCGAGGGTTGACCATTATATGAAAGAGAGTGAAATGGTTGATTATTTATTGCAGGCCTTGAAGCCCCCTTATTTCGGTCACTTGGTGTCAGCGGTAGGGAAATCCTTCAACGAAGTGGTAAAAATGGGAAGCATGGTAGAGGAAGGACTCAAGTCCAACAAAATCATGAGTTATTCAGCAATCAAGGCGACCTCCCAAGCTATTCAAAACGACACTGGGGGTATACTGGGGAAGAAGAAGAAAGAGGACGTTGCGGTAGTTGAGTCAAGAGTTTGGTCCAGGGGCCCGTCACCTTACTATAACCAGCCTCGACCCCACCCCCAAACTTACCCCCACACTCTATATAGCCCACCATAACACTACTACCCACCTCCAGATCCCCACTTCTCTATCCATCATACTCAAATATACACCCAACCTCCCGCCCACGCACAATGGCGTGCGTCAACCCCACATAATACTTACCCAGCTCCCCAAAACACTTACCCACCTCCAAGAGCCTATAGAAATCCCCCTGGAGTAGGTTTCCGGCCTAACCAAACCTTCAAGAATGAGAGGACGCAAAAGCAGAAGACTTCACTCCATTGGGAAAACCATATACCACTCTATTCCACAGGTTGAGACAGTTGGGAATGTTGAATCCAATTGAGCCTAAGTTGCCAAATCCCCTTCCGAGAAATCTCGACCATTCGGTGAGTTATGAATATTGTTCAGGGGCTCCGGGGCATGACACAGAGAAATGCTAAAAATTGAAAACAACCATTCAAGAGCTCATTGATACCCGTCAGATCGAGGTTCAAGCCATGGAAACGCCCAACATCAACCAGAATCCGCTCCCGGCCCATCGTGAGACCAATATGATTGAGATAGTGCAAAAAGCAGGAGAGCCTAAAAAGCCCTCATAGACTGTAATGATGATCAGGTCCAGTAAAGTCAAGATGAGTGAAAAGTCAACTAGTGGGAAGCCGTTGATCAAGTTGAAAGAGGCAGATTGTAAACCAGTTGTGGTAGTTCAGAAGGTGTCTTCGAGCAAAGTTGCAGTGAAGCAAGGAAAAGCAAAAGTGGTAGTGCCAGGGGCGGCTACCAAGCCCGTTGTAGTTGTGGAAGGCGCTCGCATAGAACCTGTCATTATAAAATCGGTAACTCGGCTACCAATAGTCAACAACAAAGTTGTTCCTTGGGCTAATGAATGAGCGGTAGTGATGTATAAAGGGAAAGAAGGTAGAAAAAAAGTTTGTGAAGCTCGGGGCTTGACTCGTTCGGGGAGATACTTTACCCCTGAAGAGTTAAGAAAAACCAGGATCCCTAAGGATAACCCAGAATTGGTAAAGAAAGTTGTATCAGAAGAGGAAGCGGAAGAATTTCTGAGGAAAATGAAAATGCAGGACTATTCTATTGTAGAGAAATTGAGGAAAACACCTGCTCAGATCTCCTTGCTCTCATTTCTACTCCATTCAGATGTACACCGTCGGGCACTGATAAAAATTTTGAATGAGGCACATGTTCCCGACAAGATATCGGTAAATCACTTGGAGAAAATAGCAAACAAAATATTCGAGGTAAACAGAGTTACCTTTTCCGATGATGAGTTGCCCGTGGAGGGTACTGAGCATAATACGACCCTTTATCTGACGGTGAAGTGCGAAGATTTTGTGGTTACCCGAGTTCTGGTCGACAATGGGTCTAGTGCAAACATTTGCCCTCTCTCCACGCTGAACAAGATGAAAGTGGACAATGAAAGAATTCATAAGAATAATATTTGCGTTCGGGGATTTGACGGTGGAGGGAAGGATTCAGTCGGGGATATAGTACTGGAGCTGACAATAGGGCTAGTTGAATTTACTATGGAATTCCAGGTGCTTGATGTGGTAGTTTCTTATAATCTTTTGCTAGGACGACCCTAGATTCCTGCAGCCAAGGCAGTGCCATCTACCCTGCACCAGATGGTTAAATTTGAATGGGACAGACAGGAAATTGTGGTGCACGATGAGGATAATCTGTGCGCCCTGGGTGATGCCATTGTACCTTTCATCGAAGCCGAAGACGACAAGGGTCCGTGGGTCTATCAGGTCTTTGACACGATGTCAGTTGAAAAGATCCCAGAAGGTGAGTATGTTCTAATTCCGAAAGTAGCAGCCGCATCAGTCATGGTGGCTTCGGAGATGTTAAAGAATGGCTTTGTACCTAGAAAGGGTTTGGGTGCTTCTCTGCAAGGCATCATACAACCATTGTCTCTTCCTAAAAACTTGGATAATTTTGGTTTGGGGTTCAAGCCTATAGCTGCGGACATATGGCGATCCAGAAAGTTGAAACAGAGGGCATGGATTCTTCCAAAGCCCATCCCACGGCTGTCCAGATCATTTGTCAGGCCTAGTGCCAGAAAGCGCCCAGTATCAACGGTTCCCAGTTCATTAATTGATGTTGATGGAGATTTGGATAAGGGGTTCGAGAGGTTGTTCAACGAGGTAAATATGGTGGAATCTGGAGAGTGATCAAGCAAGGCAGATGTGCAATTTGTGGGGCCCTGTGCAAAGATCAACAATTGGGAAGCTACTCCTTTTCCTACTCGGATGGAGTCGTGGTAGTCAGCTTTGATTTTTCTTTTAGTTTAATCTGGATTATTTCCAGGGTTGTAATTCAGATGCTATGTTCCATCCGTTTGGATGAGTTAAACCTTGTTATCTTTAAATTTCAATGAAATGCAATTTCCCTTCTTTTCATTCCTGATAGTTTTATTTTGTTTTTCTTTTATTTCTTGTATAATCCTTTTTATGCTGATTTCAGTGACATGACGTGCATGAGGAATCTCCGGCCCAGCCTTAAATGCCAATATAATTCTAAAATAATAATACAAGAGATTGAGTGTGATGATGAAGTGGAATATGATGACGAGGAAGCCTTTGAGGAAATCAGTAAAGAATTAAGCCATTTTGAAGAAAAACCCAAACCTAACCTGAATGATACAGAAGCAATCAACTTAGGGGATCAGGATAATGTCCGGAAAACTAAAATAAGTGTCCATCTGGAACCACAGCTCAAAGATGAGATAATTAAAGCATTGTTTGAGTACAAAGATGTTTTTGCATGGTCATATGACGACATGACGGGTTTAAACACTGACTTGATGGTTCACAAATTGCCCACCGACCCATCATTCCCTCCTGTCAAGCAGAAGCTGAGTAAGTTTAAAACTGATATGGGTGTGAAGATAAAAGAAGAAGTTACCAAGCAGTTTGATGCAAAGGTCATTCGAGTCACGCGGTATCCCACCTAGTTAGCCAATGTTGTGCCTGTACCAAAGAAAGATGGTAAGACCAGGGTGTGCGTTGATTACCGTGATCTCAACAAGGCGAGTCCGAAGGATAACTTCCCATTACCAAACATCCATATATTGATTGATAATTGTGCCAAACATAAGATTGGTTATTTTGTGGATTGTTATGCGGGCTATCACGAGATCTTAATGGATGAGGAAGATGCAGAAAAGACGACATTTATCATGCCATGGGGAACATACTGCTACAGGGTCATGCCATTTAGTTTGAAAAATGCTGGGGAAACCTACATGAGATCAATGATAACTATATTCCATGACATGATACATAGGGAGATCGAGGTGTACATGGATGATGTAATTGTAAAGACCAGGAAGCAGTCTGACCACGTCCAGGATCTGAGAAAGTTCTTCCAAATGCTTCGCAGGTACAATCTCAAGCTCAATCCTGCGAAATGCGCTGTCAGTGTTCCATCTGGAAAATTGCTGGGATTTATAGTCAGTCGTCGAGGTATTGAATTGGATCCATCAAAAATCAAAGCCATCCAAGAATTTCCACCTCCGAAGAACAAGACTAAGGTGATGAGTCTGTTAGGGAGATTGAATTACATCAGCAGGTTTATCGCTCAGCTTACGACAACTTATGAGCCTATCTTCAAGCTGTTAAAGAAGGATGCTTGTTACACCTCCTTTTTACGCTACTACACCCCATGAAAGGGCGTAATAGAGGGAGTTTTTCCAATTAAAGGACAATCGAAACGGGATTCGTTTAATAAGAGATTCAGAGTCGCCACTTGGGAGATTTATGGTGTCCCAAGTCACCGGTTTGAATCCCAAATCGAGGAAAAGATTGACTTTGTATTACAATCCGTGAACCAAAAATTCGGATATGGAATTCTGTTAACCCGGGAGAAGGTGTTAGGCATTCCCGAGTTTTGTGGTTCTAACACGGTCGCTCAACTGTTATATTTGGCTTAATTATCTGATTTTTACAACATGCTTTAACTTATGTGCTTTTTAACCGTAAACCGCTTTTATTATTATTTGAAAGAAAATTGAACGTCATTTTAAAACATGTCTTTGGATCGCGTCACATGAAATGCACCCCCAATCCTGAACATATTTTATTCGACATTTTGGGACTTGAATTTGGGTCACATGAAATGCACACCCGAGTTTAAGAAGGTAAAATTATTAAAATCGCGCCTAAAGAGTCTAATGCGTTATTATCTTCGGGGAAAACCATGAAATTCGCTAAACGGCCCATCCCGGAATCTAAGTATTTAATATATACATTTATTGAGGCCCCCGTAATTTGTGTGTTTTATTTGGCGAGGCTCGTCTCATTTTTTATTTAAAGGCCGATCCTAAAGCGACTATGACTTTTCTATTTATTTTTGTCTCTAAAAGGAAAAGGAAAAATCCTAAGTATTTAACATTTACAAAATCGGACTTCAAGTTCAAGTTCGGATCCAAATAAAAGGACGAACCTTTTAATTTGAATCCGCCACCTAACTTAACACCCACAGTGGCCATTTGGATATGAACAAACCAATTGCCAAAAGAGCCCAAGCCTTATAATATGTACATGTGGGACAACGGTCCAATAGCCGCATACTTGGGCCTGGGTTTAGCCCCCAAGTCAGTCAACACGTTTGTAAAACAAAAACAATATATGTTCATTCAGATTAACTCAATAATGATCCCTTTGAATACTCTAATCCATTTCTGATTTTTTTATATATGTTTTTAACATAACAACGAGTTAACTTAAAATGGATACTAAACTGTACTAAAATTGCAGCTAATAACCACACGCTTAACAGTCCACGACGATCCTAGAGTTGTCTTAATTATACAGTCAAACATTGCAGTCCAATTTCCAACATGTACACAAATCAAATGTAAACTTAAACAAAGCCATAACACACATTGTATCTTCTATTATGACAATACAAACAACCAGTTTCAGAAGGTAAAGGAACGAGCATTTTTCATTTTTCAGCATCAAAACAAACTCTCCATTACAGTCAGGGTATCCGTAAGTGTTCAATGAATACCTGGAATATGGAAATAGAAGAAAAGGAATGGTCAGCAACAACAACACAACAACAGCAACAAGAGGATTCAGAACAGCTCAAAAACCAGTTTTAAAACCAGAATAAACTCGACCAACCCCAGAAACAGTTGTGAAACCAAACATCAGCAACAAATACACACTAACAATCCATCGAACCCCAAAATCAACAGGAAATCAACCAGTGAACCTCAAACACTTCATTAAACAGAACTGAACTAGAAAACTAGGACTCAGTAGCTAACGACCAGGAATCTCACTTCAGGTTTTCAATGAAACAGTGCAGGAAATACTCTCAGATCATATGAATGCCTAGCTTTCTTTTTTCTTTTAAATTGATTCAAACTCTATATTTTCTCTTCCAACCGACCAAGAAGAGATCTTCTAACTCTGTCACAACATGCCTCTATATATACCCAAAAAACAGACCCCTTATTATTCTTGAAACACTTAAACTAATACCTCCACCATCTTTGCCCATGATATTCTCTTACACCCCCCACTACTAAGTGTCTTATGTCATTTTTTATTCAAAGTTATGGGTGTCTATTTGTTTAATACCATTACGTCTTGTTCCCCACTCTTATTAAATAAATGCATTAATTTAATGGCATACTAGTGCCTATTGACAGAACACTCAATTTAAACAATTCTTCAAGTTTCCTAAGTCCCCAAAATACCCCTGAAACTACTGAAATCTACTGCCCTAATCCCCTGTGATTTACTGAGACTAATGTTATCACCAATTCAAACCTTTAACCTGTATTACACGTTCATCTATAACCAATTCAATCAATCAATTAACTTAAACAATAATTAACCCAAACTAATTCCTAATTAAACACTGGACTTAGATTAAATGGTATTAAAACAAGAACACTGATTTAGGACAATGATCAAACTGGACTGTTAAGGTCAAAACTGATACACACACATACATGTGAATAACCAACTTTGAAACAAATTATATTTTCTAAATTGATCTCAGACAGAATGGAGTTACCCTGAATCTGGTGATACATGAAGCAACTAATCATCAACTAATTCGAAGAACACAACTAAACCACAAACATAAATGGACTAAGTGACGAAACTAATTAATCGACTCAACAATATGCTAATCAACAGGGAAAAATTGGACCAGAAAAAGGTCCAGAAGAGGAGAAGAAGATAATCGACAAAAATAATGACAAATCAATCAAACAAATACAACAAACCTAAACAAATAAACGGTGACAAAATAGAATAGAACAGGAAAGGAAAAATACCTCAAAATCAGAACCAAACGAACTCCGGTCAGTCGAAGCTTTGACTCAAGCTTTTGAGGCCAAAACAGACCTTAATCGAGTGTTCTCGACTAAGAACACCTGACTAAGGTCGATTGTGACCTCAAATTATTTTTGGTTCTTCTAGGGCTCGTTTGTTCGATTTAAGATTCGACAGGCTTGGCCAAGATTCGAACAAAGCTGGTATGGGATTAAGGACGAGGGTGGCCTGGTGGTCAACTAGTGTTGATTTGGGACACTTTAGGGTTGGCGCCGCCACCGGGAAATTTTGTGGCGACGCTAGGGTTCATGGCCTTAAATTGATATTCGAAGAGTTCCAATAACATTCGAAATAAGAGGGGTTGGGATTTGGGAAGAGGAAGTGGAAGAGAAGCTAGTGTGTAAATCTGGTGGCCATCGGAGGTGATGCCGGAAAAGTCATTTGGTTTTTCGAATATTCAAAGGGTTAGGCTAGGATTCGAGGGATGAGGTTCATGGTTTTGGAACAGGGAGGTTGAGGTGAATAAGTGGTGTAAATTTGGGAGGGGTTGGACTACCGGAACCGCCGTGAGGCGATTTTCGGTGGGCGGAGTAGGGCGGTGTAAGACGGAGGGTGCTGGACCTATCTCTGAAGCTTAGAGACGAC